>LR756406.1:2152536-2175023 GCA_902729485.2 Mus minutoides | reverse complement strand
AGTTCTGCATGTATTAGTTTTAACACAAGTTAAAACAACTTGACAGGAATTCCCCAAGTGGCTTGTTTTCCAAAGTCCTGAGAACAAAACCCTAAGTTTTCCTAGGTCTTGTAACTCAGCAAGGCTTGTGAGTGGAAATAACAGCGCCCAATCCCATCCATTCTGCTTTCAAAGGGAAATACAGGAGATAAAAAGAAAAGTGTTGAATGTGTCTTTTCTTGGTGCCCCCCCCCCAAAAAATATATGGATCCAGAGATGTAATATTGTATGTCCTCTATGTGGACATCCTCTCTTCCCCAGTACACTCAAACCTGCTTCTTGCTAGAGTGGGAATAAGTCGGGAGTTCTGAGATTTTGATCTAGCACCTCTTACAAAAGGCATGTGGAGAGGAGACTTGGCTGGGTAGTTTGAGGGCAGCCTGAGTTCCATGAAATCCTGTCTTGGAGGCTATAAGGAAAAAATAGGTATGAGAAAACACAGGCAGGTAAAGAGTGCTAGCCAGAGGGAGGACCAAGGTTTAATTCCTAGGCACCCACATGGCAGCGCCCTCCAGCTCTAGGTAATCTTATATTTTGTGATATGCAATTATACATGAAATATAAATTTGAAAATTTTTATTTGGCTGGATGAAGCAGTTTATAGCCACCTATAACTGAATCCAGTGGCTTCCTCAGGCATACATAGTGACAGGTAACAGCTGAACATGGGAAGAGATGGACATGTGCCACAGACATATCTTGAGTTGAGGCCAGGATGCACTTTGTAGGGAGATTATGCCCATCTAAGTGTAATTCTGTGAGTAGTGTGCTAGTCTAGTATGTGATATGTACCCACAGTCCTGGATATAGTAGAAGGGCAAAGTGATGGCACATTAGATTCTGATCTGAATTATAGGTGATGGGGAGGGGGCCAAGTGAGTTCCATCTTGTCACATAAGTGGAGGCATGAATTCAAGGCCAGCCTAGGCTATGTGAGACCTTGTCTCAAAAGCAATGGGAAAGTTGTATGGTGGTTGTCAGACGGGAAGTCAAGTTGCAAGATGATGTAGAATGAATATATTCACAACAGTAAAAACTGTAAAAAGGTGTTAAGGGATTGTCTTAGGGTTTCTATGAGTACCCTGTAGCTATACAAATGGTTGTGAGCTATCATGTGGTTGCTGGGAATTGAACTCAGGATCTCTTCTCCAGCCCAAAGATTATGTAAGTACACTGTAGCTGGATTCAGACACATCAGAAGAGGGTGTCAGATCACATTACAGATGGTTGATGCTTGTGAGCCACCATGTGGTTGCTGGAATTTGAACTCAGATCCTCTGGAAGAGCAGCAGTCAGTGCTCTTAACTGCTGAGCCATCTCTCCAGCCCCTGTAATCCAATCTTCAGAAGGCATTTTCTTGAGATTCCCTCTTCTCATGACTTTAGTGTCTGTAAAGCTGACACAAAACTGTCCAGTAAAGCCAGGCATGGTGGCGCACACCTTTAATTCCAGCACTCAGGAGGCAGAAGCAGAGGCAGGCGGATTTCTGAGTTCAAGGCCAGCCTGGTCTACAAAGTGAGTTCCAGGACAGCCAAGGCTACACAGAGAAACCCTGTCTCAAAAAACAAAAAAACAAAAAACAAAACTGTCCAGTATAGGGACTCATATTTTAATTTGACAGAGTCTTACAGTCAAAAGCTAGCCTTAACTTTCCAGAGCTAAATGTCCTCAAGCTCCTTGTCCTCCCAAGTGTGATGTTAAAGGTGGACACCATCATGTCCCACTCTTGGTGTGTGTTAAGTCCTGGAGATTGAATGTAGAGCCTCATGTATGTTAGGTGGGTGCTCTGTCACTGAGCTAACACTTTTTTTTTTTTTTTTTTGGTTTTTTGAGACAGGGTTTCTCTGTGTAGCCCTGGCTGTCCTGGAACTCACTCTGTAGACCAGGCTGGCCTTGAACTCAGAAATCTGCCTGCCTCTGCCTCCCGAGTGCTGGGATTAAAGGCATGAGTCACCACGCCCGCCTGAGCTAACACATCTTAAGCTTATTTTTTTCTTGTGAGACCTTCATGTAGCCCAGGCTGTCTCAAAACTTCCTGTTATGTAACTTGTCTCCCCACTCTCAGATCTTTGCCACAGTGCTGGGATTACAGGCATAAGCCACCATGCCCAATTCATGCAACTGTTTTCAAAACATTTCCTTATCCCCAAACAGCCCTGACTAGGGGAGCAGTGATTTGGCTGGCACAATCTCTCTGCCCTTGTGTACCAGATGAACACTTTACATCTGCCTCTGTTTAAATGCCACTCTCGGGAACCTTTTTGTGACAGATGCCCCTAATACCCTCCTTGCATCCTCTACTTTCCTCCCTCCCTTTGGTGCTGGAGGTGTATCCAGTACCTCTCACATTGTCGGTAAGGTTCCTCTACTAAGTTATACCCCAGCCTGCACTGAACCTCCCCTAGTAGCATTCATTGCACACTAACTAACGGAATGAAGGTCACAACCAGCCGGCCTCTCCTGCCAGCTGGAAAGGAGGGTGTGGATAGAAACTGTTAACTGCTGGCTTGGAGCCCAAGGCAGGTGCCTGAGAACATGTTTGTGCAATGAATAACTGGCAAGTACAATTGATACTTTACCTAGGAAGGCAATTCATTTACATTTGTACTGTTTAGGAAGCCTTGTGTGTGTCTTGTCCCATCCTGCCCTCCACCCCACCCCACTGTAGTGTTCTGGGTGTGTTCAGACCTTTAAAGAATGATTTGCAGAGTAGTCTTCTGTGGGAAGGAACATCACCTCCCTGGGAAGAACATTCCAGAAAGCTGCACTTCTGGTGAGTCACTGTATATTAATAGCACCACCAAAATCCAAACAAAGATTAGTACATTACTGCAGAACCAAAGACTGGCAGTATCAAAGCACTTGTTTCGGGTTTCTTTTTTTTTTTTTTTTTTTTTTGAGGTTTGCTTTGTTTTAATTGTGAATATGTGCGCCTTGTGTGAGGATTTGAGCTGAAGCACAATGGGGAGTCGGAAGACATTGATTGGGTCCTGAAGCGGCAGTTACAGGCACCTGTGGGTGCTAGGAAGCAAAGCCAAGTCCTCTGCACTAGAGGGCCCTGTGCTTTTTCTCTTTAAGATTTATTTCGCCAGGCGTGGTGGCTCACGCCTTTAATCCCAGCACTCGGGAGGCAGAGGCAGGCGGATTTCTGAGTTCGAGGCCAGCCTGGTCTACAGAGTGAGTTCCAGGACAGNCAGGACAGCCAGGGCTATACAGAGAAACCCTGTCTCGAAAAACCAAAAAAAAAAAAAAAAAAAAGATTTATTTCATGGGCCGGGCGTGGTGGCGCACGCCTTTAATCCCAGCACTCCGGAGGCAGAGGCAGGTGGATTTCTGAGTTCAAGGCCAGCCTGGTCTACAAAGTGAGTTCCAGGACAGCCGAGGCTATACAGAAAAACCTGTCTCAAAAAACCAAAAAAAAAAAAAAAAAAAAAAAAATTTATTTATTTATTGTATGTAAGTAGCTGCCTTCAGACACTCCAGGAGAGGGCATCAGATCTTGTTATGGATGGTTGTGAGCCACCATATGGTTGCTGGGATTTGAACTCAGAATCTTCGGAAGAGCATTCTGCGCTCTTACTGGCTGAGCCATCTCACCAGCCCAAGATTTATTTATTTATTTATTTATTTATTTATTTTTTAAAGATTTATTTTATTTATTATACGTAAGTACACTGTAGCTGTCTTCAGACACTCCAGAAGAGGGAGCCAGATCTTGTTACGGATGGTTGTGAGCCACCATGTGGTTGCTGAGATTTGAACTTATCACCTTCAGAAGAGCAGTCGGGTGCTCTTACCCGCTGAGCCATCTCACCAGCCCCCAAGATTTATTTTATGTTTGTGAGTACATTGTCCCTGTCTTCAGACACATCAGAAGAGGGCATCAGATGCCATTACAGATGGTTGTGAGCCACCACGTGATTGCTGGAAATTGAATTCAGGACCTCTGGAAGAGCAGTCAGTGCTTTATCACCACTGAGCCATCTCTCCAAGCCCTGTGACATGTGCTTTTAATGCTGAGCCATCTCTCCAGCCCCAAACACTTTCTGTAGATTCCATATTAAAAACAACCCCAGCAGGGTATGGTGGCACACTCTGGAGGTAGAAGTGGGTGGGTCTGTGAGTTCGAGGCCAGCCTGGTCTACAGAGTGAGCTCCAAGACAGCCAGGGCTACACAGAGAAACCCTGTCTCGAAAAAAAAAAAAAAAAGATTTTCTTTAAGTGTGTGTGTGCCACATGTTTGCAGGTTCCCAAGGAGGCTAGAAGAGGACATTGAACTTCTTGGACTGGAGTTACTGATGGTTGCAAGCTACCGTGTGGCTGCAGAGAATGAAGGCAGGTTCTCTACAAGAGCAGCACTCAATCACTGAGCCAATCTCCAGCCCTTAGTTATATTTTCTGTTTTTTGTTTAGTTGTTTTGTTGGTTTCACACAGGATCTTAACTAAGTAGGAAACTGAAGATGACTTGGAACGCCTGTTTTTCCTGTTTTTACTTCCCCAGTACTGGGACCACAGGCATGTGGCATTTTGGTGGGTTTTTTTTTTTTTTTTTGTTTTTCGAGACAGGGTTTCTCTTGTATGGCCCTGGCTGTCCTGGAACTCATTCTGTAGACCAGGCTGGCCTCGAACTCAGAAATCCGCCTGCCTCTGCCTCCTGAGTGCTGGGGTTAAAGGCGTGCGCCACCACGCCCGGCTTGGTGTTTTGTTTTAAGACAGCATCTACTCCGTAGCACACGTTAACCTAAAACTCATGAAGATACATGCTCCTGCCTCAGCCTCTCGAGTGCTGGGATTCCAGGCCTGCTACCACACCGTGCAGAATAACACACTGCAGAAATGCATTCAGTGCATTTTATTTATTTATTTATTTATTTATTTATTTGGGGTTTTCGAGACAGCGTTTCTCTGTATAGCCCTGGCTGTCCTGGAACTCACTTTGTAGACCAGGCTGGCCTCAAACTCAGAAATCCACCTGCCTCTGCCTCCCAAGTGCTGGGATTAAAGGCGTGTACCACCACGCCCGGCCATTCTATTTATTTTTAATTTATGTTACTGTGTGTGTGTTTGTGTGCATGTGCGCACGTGTGGTCAGAGGACAGCTTTCAGAGGTCTGTTCACTTCCTCCAAAACGTGGCTTCCAGAGATCAAACTTAGGTCCAGGCTGTCAGACTCAGCAACAAGTGCCTTTACCTGTTGAGCCAACAGGTAATTGGATTTTCAATTGAAGTCTGATGGGGGCGTGCTTTTAATCCCAGCATTTAGAAACCATGGTCAGGATGATCTGAGTTCAAGACCAGCCTAGTCTACATAATGAGCCTCCCCCACCCCCGCCCCTGCTGCCCTACCACCTGAATTACAGGCAGGACTAATCATGAGACCCTTTCTCAAATACAAAAGCTGAGAAGTTACAATGCTTCCCCTCTGTGAGAACAGGCTTCAACTGGAGACATTTTGTCTGCTTGATCTTAGAAAAAATGTATATGAATGTCCTGTGTGGGCTACATGGAAAATTCAAGAAAGCCTAGCTGTCCTGGAACTAGACACTCCTGGTAATTCTAGTCGATAGCAATTAAACATGCTGAGCAACACAGGAGAAGCCTCCAGACAGAACTAAGGGCCCCACAAAGTATTTGGTTTTCGCTGTTCTTCATAAACCCTCTGGAGACTGAGGCAAGGGGATCTGTCAGAACACTGGCCAAGAATGGAGTCACATGGTGGCAATTCTGAGCGCTTGTGAGAAAACAAGAGTCCTGTGATCTCGGTTTCTTCAAAACCACAGGGTTGGTCTTGGGATGGACTAGCTGCCCCTCCCAGGTGAAGCAGATCCAGGCGTGAGTTCACTTCAGATTATTCACTACAGATGGCCGTGGCTACATGCCTCCATGGGAGATCTTTTGGCCACCTGGGGCTTGTCCTTGTGATTATATACAACTTGAACTCAGGCGTCCACTCTGGCTCAGTGGTTAAGAGCACTAGCTGCTCTTTCAGAGGACTGGGTTCAATTCCCAGCACCCACTTGACGCTTCACAACTGTCTGTAACTCCAGTTCTAGGGGGTCTCATGTCCTTTTCTGGCCTCCGCAGGCCATTGGTGGCTTACCCAGCACAGTAAGCCAGCATGGTGGCTGGTCCCTTGTGTGCTCCAACAACCAACTTCAGGCAACAAGTGTCCTCTGGCACAACAGTTATGTGAAGGTTTCATGGGCAACCAGTCACTCTCTGATTGGATCTGAGGTGTGCTCCTACGAGAAAAATCATCCCTGGGACGTCAGAATCCTGTGGCTTAGGAGGTCACAGGACCCGGGGAGAGCCTACTGCTGTCTCATTAGATGGACTTGCCGAAACTTTATGCTTCTATCACAGGTAACTGCTGCTTGCGCTTTTTTTTTTTTTTTTTTTTTTTTGGTTTTCGAGACAGGATTTCTCTGTGTAGCCCTGGCTCTCCTGGAACTCACTCTGTAGACCAGGCTGGCCTCAGACTCAGAAATCCCCCTGCCTCTGCCTCCCGAGTGCTGGGATTAAAGGCGTGCGCCACCACGCCTGGCTTTGCTGCTTTCAGCCTTAGCCAGACTCTTTCTGCTGTGGGCCTGCAACTGTAAAAGTACTGAGAATAGTGTTGAGCACTGACTATTGAGAGTTCAGCCCTAAGTAGGACGTCTGTATCAGCAGCCAACGTCAGGAAATAGGGAAGAGGAGCCAAGAAGAACACAAGATCTGCAGGATGGGAGAAGAGTCCTGGGAAACACTGTCTTCTCATAGGACAGAGAATCGCACGTGTGGACAGCTCCTGTGATGGCACAAAGCCAAGAAAGCCAGCTAATGTTCCAGCAGCAATGCAAGGTAAACTCAGTGGGCTGCTGAAGACAAAGGCACAAGAGCGAGAGGGGGACATGTTGAGGGACATCAGGAGGGAAGAGTCGAAGTGGATAAGATCAAAATATGTTGTATACACAGATGCAGTTGTCAAGGAATAAATGAAAGATGCAGAAAAAGGAAGAGAAGGGACGTATAAGGCAGCCAGGTGTGTCACTCAGCAGTAGAGCTTGTGTGTGGCCTTTGTAAGGTGCTAATTGGATCTCTGTTGTCCCATATCTGCTTCTCCCACTCTGGGATAGTCAGGCCCCTCACTCACCTGCCTGGACTGGAGGGAGAGATTAGCTGGGGCGGGTGGATGCAGGCAGAATTTTTGGTCAGTGGTGAGTTCCAGGGCAAGGGACACAACACAGGAACAGCTTTGTAGAACTTCAGTTTATTGGTATTTATGGCCCTGGGGAGGGGCCAGGCTCACTGAGTCAAGGTTTGTGTGACTGCCATGTATCATTGGCCAGGGCAGGAGTGTGGGAGGACTTGGGGAGGAGGGAGCCTTAGAAGGTCAAACCAGAGTACTAAATTCTTACTAGGGTTGATGGTGGGACAGCTGGCTTCATGGCACCAGGTTGGAAGCAGGAGGGGTAACTAATTCCTGCTGTACTCATCTGAGGTATCTGGGGTTGAAGCTCTCTTCCTCCCTTCCTCTGTAGTCCTGGGCCATAAGTCTCTAGCATAAAAAGATTAAAAGACAGAGCTGAAGAGATGGCTGAGTAGTTAGGACCACATGCTGTTCTTGCAGAAGACACAGGTTCAATACCCAGCATCCATATGGTGGCTTATAACCATCTAACCCCACTTGCAGAGAGCTTGACACTCTCTGGCATCCAGTGGCAGGCACATGGGCAAGACACTCATATACTTTAAATAATTTTTTTTTTGAGACAGGGTTTCTCTGTGTAGCCCAGGCTGTCCTGGAACTCACTTTGTAGATCAGACTGGCCTCGAACTCAGAAATCTGCCTGCCTCTGCCTCCCGAGTGCTGGGATTAAAGGCGTGAGCCACCATGCCCTGCCTAAAATAAATTTTGGAAGACTAGTCTTAAATAAAAAGGATAAAGGAAAAACAGAGAGAATACCTAATAACAGTAGGTTGTGCCCTCCGAGTATGTTGGAATGTGGCTTGAGGGGTGTGCGCTGCAGCTGGTCTGCAGCTGGTCTTGGCTCTCAGATTGGGTATGACTGGTCACAGGTGCACCAGCTTCTTGCTTAGAGATACAGTTCCTCAGGGATCTTTTATGTCCCTTAATAGTTCACTCATTTCTTTCTTTATGTGCTTGTTGTTGAGAAGGGGTCTCATGTAGTCCAGGCTGGCCTTGAACTTACTAAGTAGGCAGGATGACCTGGAATCTTCCTGCCTCGACCTCCTGAAGCCACTGACCCCACAGGGCACTTGTATAGGACAGGATAGTGTGTGTGTGTGTGTGTGTGTGTGTGTGTGTGAGTGTGAGTGTGTAAGGTCCCTGATAAGAGGAGGCTCTGCCCAGATTCCACATGGGGGTCACTATCCTTTGACAATGAAGATGTGACCCCTTGGGGTAGGTCTCCCTGTCCTCCTGCCTTCTCCAGGACTCTGCTATTTCAGGGAACCTCGTTGTGAGATGGGTGGATGATGGAAGGGTTGGTTCCTCACACATGGAGGGGCTGGCCACCACACATGGCTTCCTTCCTTGAGTTTTTTTTCCCTTAGCTCTTGCACTGGTCTCCAGGTGTGCCTGATTTCTCTGTGTGGCTTTCCATTTGTGTATTTCAGAGGTGCCAAAGGGTCAGAGAGACAAGGAACTCCCCCAGGCTCCCAACCATTGCCTGTTACTGAATTCTCCCTCATCTTGTTCCTTTTCCTTAATGCCTCTCTGTCCTTATGCATACGCAGGGACTGGTAACCATCTTTAAAGGCACAGGCAACCAAGGGACTTTCTTTTTCTTTCTTTTTTTAAGAATTATTTATTATTATATGTAAGCACACTGTAGCTGTCTTCAGACATCCCAGAAGAAGTGTGTCTGACAATCCCATTACAGATGGTTGTGATCCACCATGTGGTTGCTGGGATTGAACTCAGGACCTTTGGAAGAGCAATCAGTGCTCTTAACCACTGAGCCATCTCTCCAGCCCCGGGAAGTTCTTTCTCATCCATAGCTTGAGTGCCCTGGGAGTTCAAGTTGGCTCAGAAATTGGGATTTAAAGTCCCCAGGACAGCTAGGGAATGACAGACAGGAACCAGATAATGACATGCCAACAGCTGGGCACAGATGGCAGAGCGGGATGCTTGGCTCCTTTAACCTGAGTGTCCCACAGAAGAAAGCTGTGGGTGACTGGGAGGGGAGGTGGCCTGGTGACCTGACTATGAGAGGAACTAGGTGGCAGGTGGGACAAAACTGGCTGTGTGGCCAGAATGAGAATTTGGAAGCTATCTTAGGACACAGGACAGTCCCTGAAGTCTTGGTGGCCTCTCTGGTCTTTTTTTTTTTTTTTTGGTTTTTCGAGACAGGGTTTCTCTGTGTAGCCCTGGCTGTCCTGGAACTCACTCTGTAGACCAGGCTGGCCTCGAACTCAGAAATCCGCCTGCCTCTGCCTCCCGAGTGCTGGGATTAAAGGCGTGCGCCACCACGCCCGGCTTTTTTTGGTTTTTCGAGACAGGGTTTTTCTGTGTAGCCCTGGCTGTCCTGGAACTCACTCTGTAGACCAGGCTGGCCTCGAACTCAGAGATCCGCCTGCCTGCCCCCGAGTGCTGGGATTAAAGGGCCTCTCTGGTCTTAAGTGTACCCCAGCAGAGTGCCTTGCACCCAAGGAAGGGAAGACTTTGAGGAGCCCTGCGGCTGTTGAGGATCCAGTCTGTCGGCACACGGTAGGGACAGGGACAGGGACAACTACACATGCTGTGGGAGGCAGGCACGCAGGCAGGCAGGAGACCTCGGGGTGCCGGGAGCTGAGGGAGGGGAACTGGGAGATGTGGTTTAGGGTCTATGGTACTGAGTACACTTGTGTAGCTCTTCCCAGTCACAGCCCCAGGAACATACATACTAGGTTGCCATGGAGATACCTGTGACATCACTCAGGCCTAAAGCACAGGGTACCTGCCTCCTCCCTTCTTGTCTCATGGGTGATTTCCTGGGGACCAAAATGAACATACCATCTAGGAGGTAAGTCTAGAATAACAGACTTGCCCTCCAAATCGGAAGCCTGAAGCTAATGACCTTTAAATCACCATCAGCCCCAGATTGCTTTGGCTGCCCCACTGGGTTCACAGAGCCCTAACTCAGTGGCCCCTGCCTGTCCAGCTACTGTTAGGCACTCCTCCTCCTTTATCCCACCTAATTTGAGCCGACTTTCTTGGGGACGGAATAAGTGTGGTCTGATTTGGATCTCTGAACAGATGTGGCCACATGTGTTCCACCAGGTATGTACCTCCACTGAAGCCACTGTCCCCACAGGGCACTTGTAAAGGACAGGATAGTGTGTGTGTGTGTGTGTGAGTGTGAGTGTGTAAGGTCCCTGATAAGAGGAGGCTCTGCCCAGATTCCACATGGGGGTCACTATCCTTTGACAATGAAGATGTGACCCCTTGGGGTAGGTCTCCCTGTCCTCCTGCCTTCTCCAGGACTCTGCTATTTCAGGGAACCTCGTGAGGTGGGTGGTTGATTGAGGGGTTGGTTCCTCATTTGCCCTGAGCATGAAGAGTGGGGTTTGGGAAGGGCCAGGAGATGCATAATGCTGAGCTGCTTTGAGAGAGCAGGGGCTCTGCCCAGAGCTGAGCACCCCTATCCTCCCCCTTGAACCCCTAGGAGAATTCTGGGGCACCTTGGAATTAACATGACGGATTAGCATCTACATGCAAAGCCGCTGCAGGGTGGGGGTGGGGAGTCTAAAATAGAATACTATTTTTACTTGAAGTTCCCTCTAGACGAAACTGACTTGGAATCAGAACTGAAGCTCTAGTTACAGACTCACCAAAGTCTGCCCTGCAGTTGCTGAGTTCATCTGTGAAGAAGCCTTTTGTTTGTTGGTTCGTTTGTTTGTTGTTTTGTTTTGTTTTGGTTTGGTTTTTTCGAGACAGGGTTTCTCTGTGTAGCCCTGGCTGTCCTGGAACTCACTTTGTAGACCAGGCTGGCCTCAGACTCAGAAATCTGCCTGCCTCTGCCTCCTGAGTGCTGGGATTAAAGGCGTGTGCCACCACGCCTGGCTCATTCTTTTTTTTTTTTTCTTTTTCCCTTGTTCCGGTCAACCCCGCTCGCTCTGCTCGACCCCGCTCGCTCCGGCCAGCTCCACTTGCTCCCAGCTGCCCCCTTACGGCCCCCGCTTGTTCCAGCCAGCCCCGCTCGCTCCGATCGGCTCCGCTTGCTCCGGTTTGGCCCCGCTTGCTCCGGCCGTCCCCGTTCAGCTCCGCTCGCTCCAGACAGCCTGGCTTGCTCCGGTTGGTCTCTCCGGTCCAAGGATTCATTTCTTATTATTCTTCATAAGTATGCTGTAGCTGACTTCAGACGCACCAGAGGAGGGCGTCAGATCTTATTACGGGTGGTTGTAAGCCACCATGTGGTTGCTGGGATTTGAACTCATCACCTTCGGAAGAGCAGTCGGGTGCTCTAACCCTCTGAGCCATCTCACCAGCCCCCTTTTTTTTTTTTTTTTCATTCTTTTTTAAAGCATTTTTTTTCCCCTGCTAGGTGGTGACGGCACACACTTTTACTCCCAGCACTGGGGAGGCACTACAGATCTCTCAGTTTGAAGCCAGCCTAGTCTATAGCACATAGTTATATAAAACAATCCATGCTATAGCCGGCTATGTGCTGGCAGGTCTTCCCACCTCCATGGGGCGTACCAAATGGTGGTGTGCCCTGGTTCCCAAGGCCTGCTGCCTGCCTGTGACTTCCCATGTGCCTCCAGAGGCTGATAATTTACTAGCCAGATTTATAACAGTAAATTCTCGACCCCCAAAATGCCCCCACAAAAAACTCATAACTCTTGATATGGATACAAGCTGCATACCTAGATTGGACAGATATGCCCCCCATTACTCAATTGTCTATCAAAGCAATCCCTAGTTACTTAGTTACTTATGGCTCCTAGGACCATATGGCACGTGGTTCTGGCTTGTCACCCTCTCCTTTAGGTACCATCTTGTCTCTCCTGTCTCTGTCTCCCACCTCTGTCTCTCTCTCTCTCTCTCTCTCTCTCTCTCCCTCTTTCTGTCCCTTCTCTAAAACTTTCAGCTCTGCCTTCTTTTTCCACTGCCCAATCACAGGTCTAGCCTTATCTGACTAATGATTTCAGCTGACCTCACCTGTGTACATGCACCTCTTTGAGGGGGCAGAAAAAATACAATCCACAACACTAGTCTACAGAGTGAATTCCAGGACAGCCAGTCTGCACAGAGAAACACTTTGTCTAAAAGACAAATACAGGGCTGGAGATATGGTTCAGTGGTTAAGAGCACTGGCTGCTCTTCCAGAGGTCCTGAGTTCAATCCCAGCAACCACATGGTGGCTCACAACCATCTGTAATGGGACCTGATGCTCTCTTCTGGTGTGTCTGAAGATAACTACAGTGTACTCATATAAATGAAATGAATAAACTTAAAAAAAAAAGACAAATACAAAACCAACCAACCCAACACCCTCCCAATTCTTTTTTCAATTTGAGATTATAATATAATTCCATAATCTCCCCTTCCCATTCCTCCTTTCAAACCCTCCTCTATACTCCTCTCCTTGCTCTTAAATTCATGACTGTTTCATTAGTGATTGTTACACGAATACTACATGAATATTCCTCAATATGACGGGCTCAGCCTGTACAGTGTTACTTGTATGTGTTAGCT
This sequence comes from Mus minutoides, assembly GCA_902729485.2. Classification (NCBI taxonomy): domain Eukaryota; kingdom Metazoa; phylum Chordata; class Mammalia; order Rodentia; family Muridae; genus Mus; species Mus minutoides. Next base: position 2,162,302 of record LR756406.1, on the reverse strand, counting down.
CTCCTGTTTGGACACATTCTACCTTTCCCTCCCTTTCTCCCCTTTCCCTGCTTCTCCCCTTCCCCCTCTCCCTTCTTCTCTTCTCCCTTTCTCTTCTTCCTTCTTCATTTGTTCCAGGCACCTGCCACCTCCTTGGTGTGAGGGAGCACTTGAGCTGTAGTAGATGCTGTGTGTGAATGGAGAGAGACAGCACAGGGGACTTGGGACATACTGGGTTTGAGTTCTCTGTGGAGCCCATGGCAGTCATAACCAGCAAACATGATATTGCATGCTGACTGTTCATCAGAGCTGTGAACAGAGCTGTGGACAATGCAGTCACAATTCGAGGAAATCAAGAGACTAACCAACCATACTCAAGATGGAGGAGGACGCTGCTGCGTGTGTCAGGCTGACGGATGTGAACGCTTCTTGTCTGTGTGTCTGAGGGAGTGTTTGAAACCTGAGGCCAGGGGCTGCGAGGAGCACTTAGCCTGCAGCCAGTGAGAGTAGCTCAGTTGGGCTGAGGATGTAGGTTGCTGGGGTACCTCCTGCCATGTGTGGGGGCCTGAGTTTGATCCCCAGCACCTCATAAGTTGGGTCTGGTGGTACATGCCATAATCCAGAACTGGGATGATGGAGGTATCTATAGTTTAAGATTTGAAGCCAGTCTAGGCTATAGGAGATCATGTTTAAAACATTAAAAAAACAAATAAAAAAACATACCTGCTAGGAATTTGCAGCCATGTATGGGGCCCTCAGTTTAGTCATAAACAAAACCGTTTAAGATTGGAAAAAAACAAAAACAAAAACCCAGGACAGCTGGAGGAGGAGTCAGGGAGAAGTCAGAAGCTGAGTGTGGGGGTGCTGTGTGGTCTGAGGCTGAGGAGAGTCCTCTGAGGGCCAGGGCAGCCCTGAGCATGGCAGCTGACAGGATGGCTCAGGACTGGGCAGGGTGTGGAGGAACAGTTGACTCCTGGCTCTCTGGAAGTGGGTGTCAACGTTTTCTGATCAGCTAGGATTGGGGTCAGGTGATGTGTGCTTTAGTCTGAGCAAGCAGAACTCAGAGCTGTCCCCACAGTAAGCACAGCAGGAAGATCTCAGTTGGATCCACACTGGAGGCAGAACTGAGAAGGTGGGCAGTGGGTCTGCCTATACCATTGGAGACGAGATCAGGGTAATATGGCAATCTTGGGCCACATGATCCTTGGGGTTAGGGGTTAGGTAGAAACATGTTTAGTGAGCCACACATACTGTACCCAGGGTTGGAGATTAATAAATAGAATTTTCCTGGAGGTGAAGACTTAGTAACTTTAGGAGGATGTGTTGACTTCTAGAATGTTCTTTAGGCAGTTTTCAAACATGAAGCAAAAGTAAAAAATTTTATTATCCTCCCAGCTCTAAGGATTGTAAAGGCAGTGGTTCAACCTGTCCCACCAGCCCACCCCCACCTCAGAGTGTCCCTAGATAAGGCCTCGGAGACTACAAGCCTTACTAGTTCTGGGGCTGCAGGGTCACCCTGGAGCTGCAGTGAGGCCTGAAGCAGCTGCATGCAGGGACAAAGGGACCTAGGGGTGGGACAGGGTGTGGTGTGGTAAAAGCAGAGTAGAGAGGTTTAAGAGATGGCTTACTAGTAACCTTCCAGGGGTGCTGGTGAGATGGCTCAGCAGGGTAAGAGTACTGACTGCTATTCCGAAGGTCCGGAGTTCAAATCCCAGCTACCACATGGTGGCTCACAACCACCCGTAGTGAGATCTGATGCCTTCTTCTGGTGTGTCTGAAGACAGCCACAGTGTTCTTACTTATAATAATAAATAAAAGCCGGGCGTGGTGGTGTATGCCTTTAATCCCAGCACTTGGGAGGCAGAGGCAGGCGGATTTCTGAGTTCGAGGCCAGCCTGGTCTACAAAGTGAGCTCCAGGACAGCCAGAGCTATACAGAGAAACCCTGTCTCAAAAAACCAAAAAAAAAAAACAAAAAACAAACCAAAAAAAAAAAAAACAGTGCCCTTACCCTGTGCAGGCCTAAGGTCAATCCTCAATACTGTGGTAGGAAGAACCGCCTAACAGAAGTTGCCCTCTGACCCCAACATGTGTACCACAGCTCAGGTGCACCATGGCAAGCACGCACTATTTTGTTTTATGTGCATTGGTGTGAGGGTGCCAGACCCCCTGGATCTGGAGTTACAGACAGTTGTGAGCTGCCATGTGGGTGCTGGGAATTGAACCTCAGTTTTCTGGAAGAACAGCCAGTTCTCTTATCAGCTGAGCCATCTCTCCAGCCTGCAATGTAGATTATTTATTTATTTATTTATTTATTATTTATTTATTTATTTATAGTTTTTCGAGACAGGGTTTCTCTGTATAGCCCTGGCTGTCCTGGAACTCACTTGGTAGACCAGGCTGGCCTGGAACTCAAAAATCCACTTGCCTCTGCCTCCCAAGTGCTGGGATTAAAGGCGTGCACCACCACACCTGGCTAGAATTTTTTAAAAGAAAAAGGTGTGTGTGTGTGTGTGTGTGTGTGTGTGTGTGTGTGTATAGTATGGTGGTTTTGCCAATAACAGACTTGACTTCAAATCATTCTCCAGTTTAAAAGGTAAGGGTGGGGAACAGCTAAGTGTCCTTCTCTAAGTGAATTGTGTCCTGCAGGTATAGAGCCCACACTACAGATGTGTCACCCACCTGTCCCCATAACAGTGGGACAGGGGCAGGGTGTTTGAACCAGAGCCAGACAGTTTACATGCAGGAATTCTGAGAGGCTCCAAGACCTCTATCCTAAGGCAACACCTTAGGGAGTAGAACGCCCGATCTCTTGAGCATTCCCTGTGTCCATTCAAGGTCCCTCTGCTTAGCAGAGTCCCACCCAGCAGTGGGAAGATAGCAGAGGGCAGGGCTGGAGGCCTTTGTCTACCTGTCACAGTACCTGTAGTTTTAAAACCTGGGAAACCCAAGGCATAATAAGGTTGGTTATGTTGCTTGCTTGATTTTGAGACAGAGTCTCTCTGTAGGAAGCCGGCGGCTCCAGCCGGCAAGGCGGCTTCAGCCGGCAAAGCGCCTCCCGGGCTCCGGGAAGCCTCCGGAGGCTCCCCACCATTACAAGATGGCGGGGAAGCTGGGCTGGTGGCGCACGCCTTTAATCCCAGAACTCGGGAGGGAGGCAGAGGCAGGCAGATTTCTGAGTTCGAGGCCAGCCTGGTCTACAAAGTGAGTTCCAGGACAGCCAGGGCTACACAGAGAAACCCTGTCTGGAAAAACAGAAAAACAAACAAAAAAAGATGGCGGGGGACCGGCTGGCTGTCAGGGAAGAGAGCCTAGTGCGCATGTGCAGCTCTCTTCAGGCTCTCCTCAAATGATAGCCCCTCCCGAACGGGCAATATGTAAATGAGGCGTGGCTTGTGGCACCAATGAACGGGCCATATGCTAATGAACTCAGAAATCCACCTACCTCTGATTAAAGGCCTGTGCCACCCAACTTGACTTTTATTTTGAGTGTTTGCCTGAATGGTTGTCTGTGCACTGTGTAATGTAGTACCTTTAGAGTCCAGAAGAGGGCGCTGGATTCCTTGAAACTGAAGTTGCATCTATGAACTACCATGTGAATACTTGGAATCTTAAATGGGACCTCTGGTGGTCCAGCCAGTGTGCTTAACTGCTGAGCCATTTCTCATTTGTAGACTTTGTAGTTAAGGGCATTTTGTGCATGTATATTTTTCCTTTTACATTTATTTATGGTACATGCATGTGTGGAGTGTGAATATGGTGCACAGAAATACATGTAGGGATGATATCTTTATACATAAAACAAAAGAGCTGGGCAGTGGTGACACACACCTTTAATAGGAGGCAGATTTCTGAATTTGAGGGCAGTCCAGTCAACAGAGAGAGTTCCAGGACAGCCAGGATCACACAGAGAAATCCTGCCTCAAAAATCAAATGATGATAGTATGATTGTAAACACTTTAGTTGGTGTCAATCAGATAATGGTGGAGCCAGGAGGGGAGTTAGGCTTGTGTTAGGCTCACTCTCCAAACTGCTACCCAAACCAGTCTATAGGGACCACTGGGAAGCTCAGGGCTCATGGCTATGTGGATCCTTGCTCTCTGTAGCTGGCCCTCACCTTTCAGACGTGGCTGTGCAGAGGACAGCATAGGGGTAGACTTCATAATGGAGGCCCTGGAAGACACTACCGCAGCCAGGGCCCAGCCACTGTAGGCTGTAGTACCCATGTCATGTTGATGATGACATGACGTAGACACGTAGACACTTGGCCTCTGGAGTCCTCCTCTCCAACCATGACTCCAGTTTGTCACAAAGAAAGCCTCAAAGATGAAAGCTTTGGAGAGACCCACCCCACAGTGTATTCCCAAACCAGTAAGATGTTCGAAGAAGCTGCTCTAGCCTCAAAGCTAAAGACAGCAGGACTTTTAGACGTCACTTGGGGTTGTGGGGCAGAAAAGCTCATTTAATGAAAAGGGGTCTGGGTAATGTACACGTGGTTATTTCCTTCCTTTAAAATAGTTGGTTTTTTTTCTTTTTTTTTTTTTTTAAGATTTATTTTATTTGTTTTATGTAAGTACACTGTAGCTGTCTTCAGACACTCCAGAAGAGGGAGCCAGATCTCGTTACGGATGGTTGTGAGCCACCATGTGGTTGCTGGGATTTGAACTTATCACCTTTGGAAGAGCAGTCGGGTGCTCTTACCCGCTGAGCCATCTCACCAGCCCCTTTAAAATAGTTTTTAAGGCGGGAGGTGCTGTCGCACACCTTTAATCCCAGCACTTGGGAGACAGAGACAGGCAGATTTCTGAGTTCCAGGCCAGCCTGGTCTACAGAGTGAGTTCGAGGACAGCCAGGGCTATACAGAGAAACCCTGTCTCACAAAAACAAAAAAAAAAATGGTTTTTAGGTGTATGGGAATTTTGCCTTCATATATGCACGCACCCCATGTGCACACATGCAGTGGCCAGAGAGGGATGAGATCTTATAGGATTAGAGTCACAGATGGTCGTGAGTCACTATGTGGTTGCTGTGAATTGAACTCTGGTCCTCTGGAAGAGCAGTGATTTTTTTTTTTTTTTTTTTCGAGACAGGGTTTCTCTGTGTAGCCCTGGCTGTCCTGGAACTCACTCTTTAGAGCAGGCTGGCCTCGAGCTTTTTTAAAAGATTTATTTATTTATTAGTTATATGTAAGTGCACTGTAGTTGTCTTCAGACACTCCAGAAGAGGGCATCAGATCTCATTATGGGTGGTTGTGAGCCACCATGTGGTTGCTGGGATTTGAACTCAGGACCTCCAGAAGAACAGTCAGTGCTCTTACCCACTGAGCCACCTCTCCAGCCCCTCTTGTCTGTTTTTTAAAGAGTTATTTTAAAGTGTTTGTATTTATGCATGTTTATGTGTGCAGATGCCTAAGACCGAGGTGTCTGATCTCCTGGAGCTGGAGTTAAGGGTGGCGGTGAGCCACTGAATGTCTGTGCTGGGAACTGAACTCAAGTTTTCTCCAAGAACAGTGCGTGGGCCTCATGAGCCTCTGAGCCACGTCGCTAGCCTCTTTTTCCATTTTTGTTTTTTCTGAGACAGGATCTCACAAGCCCAGGTTGACCCAGCTCACTATGTAAATGATAAAGACCTTGAATTCCGGGTGCTAGGATTCGAGGCACTCACTGCCACGCTGGGCTCCTTTTCTGTTAGGCCTTCTAACCTTTAAGATGCTCACAAGTCAGCCAGGCGTGGTGGCGCACGCCTTTACTCCCAGCACTTGGGAGGAAGAGGCAGGTGAATTTCTGATTTATTGCTGAAAAGCATTCAGTATGACATGTGTAACCAGGCACTTCCCAACAGGGTGTGGCAGCTGCTCTGAGGATTCCGGGGAAGCTGAATGACATGAGACTTCACGGAGGTTTGTTGCAATAGAATATTTTATGTGTGAGTGGGTCTCCCGACTTCATGTCTGTGCAATAGAAGAGCCTCTGCAGCTGGAGTTACATCAGGTGGTTGTGAGCCACTAGGCAGGTACTGGGAGCCAAACCTGGGTCCTCTGAGAGCAGCAAGTGCTCTTAACCACTGAGCCAGCTCTCCAGGCCCATCTCTAGCACTTTCATATCTTTACACACAGTACACTGTTGCTGTCTTCAGGCACACCAGAAGACAAAAAATACCACGCCCGGGTATTTTTTAATCTTTTAAAAGAGAGGTTCTCGGGGGCTGGTGAGATGGTTCAGCGGGTAAGAGCACCCGACTGCTCTTCCGAAGGTGATAAGTTCAAATCCCAGCATCCACATGGTGGCTCACAACCATCCGTAACGAGATCTGGCGCCCTCTTCTGGAGTGTCTGAAGACAGCAACAGTGTACTTACATGTAATAAGTAAAATAAATCTTTAAAAAAAAAAAAAAAAAAAGAGAGGTTCTCAGCTGGGCAGTGGTGGCACACGCCTTTAATCCCAGCACTTGAGAGGCAGAGACAGGTGGATTTCTGAGTTCGGGGCCAGCATGGTCTCCAGAGTGAGTTCCAGGACAGCCAGGGCTATACAGAGAAACCCTGTCTTGAGAAAAAAAAGGTCTCAGATACCCAAGATGGCTCTCTCTGTGGAGCACTGTCTCTCATGCTCTCCTGATGTCCCCAAGAGCTAGGCAAGTGCTCTACCACTGAACTGTATGTGTCCACAATCCTAGGGACTTTTTTTTTTTTTTTTTTTCCAAAACAGGGTTTCTCTATGTAGCTCTGGCAGTCCTGGAACTCACTTTGTAGACCACTCTGTCCTGGAACTCACTTAGTAGACCAGGCTGGCCTCGACCTCAGAAATCCACCTGCCTCTGCCTCCCGAGTGCTGGGATTAAAGGCGTGGGTCACCACGCCCAGCTCTGGGGACTTTTTTCATTTCATTTTTTTTTTTTTTTTTTGAGGAAGGATCTCATGTAGCCCAGGTTGGCCTCCCAGGTTGGCCTCTTAATAAGGATAACCTTGAATTTCTGATCCTCCTGCCTCTGAATCTTTGGTGCTGGTCTGAGTGCAGGGTCTAGCATGTGCTAAGCGAGCACTGGATGGATCGAGCTATAGCCACAGCCCTTACTTTTATTTTTATTTTATTTTTTATTTTTTTATCTTTTTGGTTTTTTCAAGACAGGGTTTCTCTGTGTAGCCCTGGCTGTCCTGGAACTCACTTTGTAGACCAGGCTGGCCTCGAACTCAGAAATCCTCCTGCCTCTGCCTCCTGAGTGCTGGGATTAAAGGCGTGCGCCACCATACCTGGCCTTACTTTTGTTTTTGACATGGGGTCTTGGTATATCTCAAGCTGGCCTTGGCCTTCTATGCAGCTTGTTCCTTCTGCTTCAGCTGCTTCAGATTCCCAGCCTTAGCTACAGGGCGGGACCAGATGTTTAAAAGGATTCCCTTCTTCCCCCGTGGCCTGCCCTTCCTTTGCTGTGCTCTAGAGCCCCGTGCTTTGTCCTTCAACTTCATCTCCTTAGTTAAGTGACAGTCTACGTGCCTGGCCTCGAGGGATGGCCAGCCAGAGGCCCAACCGACCCACCTGCATCAGAGCAGCCTTCAGTGCACCTGGCTTTCGGAAGTGGCAGAGGCACGTGCGCCATCGCCTTCAGGTGCCCTGCTAGTGTGTGTGCGGTGTATGTGTGGGAGACAACCATCTTTGTATTCTTTTATTAAGAAAATGAAAATGACCTTCCTCGTGGCCTGGGGCTGGTGGGAAAGTGGTGGACCAGAGGCCAGGCCTGGGCTCCTTTGTGAGCTTGGTAAGCCTGGATTCCTCATTCGTGGGGGACCAGTTGAGAAGGAAAGTTTAGTGCCCTTCACCTCCTTCTGGATTGGATTTGGACCCAGAACCAGTGCCAAGGCGCTGTGTGCCCACTATGCCAGGGAAGGGTTGCCTGCCCACTAGCCTTGGGAGGACTCTGTTCCCCTCTTACCAGGCTGCGTGCTAGCATGTCCTGTAGTGTGGCAGCGAGCATCCCCCGTGCTCTGTGTTAAGCTGCCATGGCAGAATCAGCATGGAGCTTTTCCCTACAGGTCAACTCCAGAAAGAACCTCATGGACCTTGCTGAAAGCATCTGGAGAGAGGTATGCCACGGGCCTGGCTGCAACCCCCTAAGGTCCAGAGGCCTGAGGGAGTCCTCAAAGCCAAGGCTAGCCCAGTGAGTAGGCTGTGAGGGTCAGAATCCAAGGAGGAAATGTTTCTACTTGTGTGCGCAAACCTGCACACAGGCAGTCTGGTATTGATAACTAAAGGAGGGATCTTACTGCATAGCCCAGGCTGGCCTCAAACTCAGTACATGCCTCCTGTCTCTCTGCCTTCTGAGTGCTGGGATGACAGATGCTATAAGGCAGGAACAGATTGGAGCAAACTGACAAGATTCTACCACAGAAAGCAAGAAGATAGGAAGGTCTGAACCCCACAGCAGAGGTCAGGGGACTCCCCAAAGGCCTTACCAAGTACTTTTACAAGGAATTTGCTGTAGCCTGTGGTGGTGGTACACACTTGTACCCAGCACCAGGGAGTCTGAGCAGGAGGATGTAAAGTTGAAGGGCAGCCAGGGCTACATGAGACCCTGTCTTTTAATGTTTTGGAATGATCTATTTCTCTAAGTCTGAGTACTTTGTGACACATTCACAGTATACAAGGAGGCCGAAATAGGGCGACAGATGGTCTGGCCCTGGCCTTCCAGATAATTGTGCACCATCATGTGCCTGTTAGGAACTGAATCTGGAATCTGAACTGCTATCCTATCTCTACAGCCCTGAGACCTTGTCTTTTTTTTTTTTTTTTTTTTTTTAAAGATTTATTTATTGGGCCGGGCGTGGTGGCGCACGCCTTTAATCCCAGCACTCGGGAGGCAGAGGCAGGCGGATTTCTGAGTTCGAGGCCAGCCTGGTCTACAAAGTGAGTGACAGGACAGCCAGGGCTATACAGAGAAACCCTGTCTCAAAAAAAAAAAAAAAAAAAAGATTTATTTATTATATGTAAGTACACTGTAGCTGTCCTCAGATAATCCAGAAGAGGGCATCATATTTCATTACAGATGGTTGTGAGCCACCATGTGGTTGTTGGGATTTGAACTTGGGACCTTCGGAATAGCAGTCAGCGCTCTTAACCATTGAGCCATCTCGCTAGCCCGAGACCGTCTCTTAAAAAGCAAAACACGTCAGGTGTGGTGGTACAGACTTTTGATCCCAGCATTTGGGAGGCAGAGGCAGGTGGATTTCTGTGAGTTTGAGGCCAGCCAAGGTTATATAGTGAGACCATCTCAAAACAAACAAACAAACAAACAAACAAACAAACAAACCAAACCAAAAGCCATTTACAGCCCTGGCTGCGGATGTAGCGCAGTAGGTAGCATGCTTGCCCTGCCCCAGTGGGTAGAATGCTTGCCCGGCATTTGCGAGCGTCTGGGTCTGACCCTCAGAATGGTCCCTTGATGGGAGGTGAAGGCAGGAGGGTCGCAAGTTTCAGGGTCATCTTGGCTACACAGTTAGTTCTAGGCCAGCCTTGAATGCGAGACCTTGTCCTTTAAAGAGTTTCAATGCAAGGCAAAGCATACAGATTTGCCATCTGCCACCACAGTGACGCAGACATGTTTGTACACCTCTGTTATATACACGCTGCTGCTGGGATTTACCCACTGGCTCAGAAACTTTTCTATTTTGTGGTGATCAGAATTTTTAGGCCCTCACATGTGGCCAAACATTTATAAACTTTTTTTTTTTTTTTTTTTTTTTTTTTTTTTTTTTTTTTTTTTTTTTTTTTTTTTTTTTTTTTTTTTTTTTTTTTTTTTT
>LR756406.1:2114188-2152436 GCA_902729485.2 Mus minutoides | reverse complement strand
CTCCACATTTATAAACTTTTGTCACCAGTTTTTAGATCCTTATGATGGTGACTCAGAAGACGCCCCAGGTCATTCCAACTACCGCAGTTACCGTAGCCAGCGTGCCCACCACCTCCTGGGTGACAGGAACCGCAACTCACCTTTCTACACACTGAAATTCAGGACTGCTGAGGAGGCCAGCGTGGAAGACTCGCTCCCAAAGGCTCCAGACCTCACCATGAAAGCTTCTGGCTGGGCCCCTACAACCCTGGAAGTTGATGACGTCGACATGCAGCCTGAGGGTGAACTAACGACACTGGGCCCCCGAGAGACCAACCGGTGTCCTGGCAGGCTGTCCCCATCACCAGAGGACTGGAGGATGACAAGGGCTGCCAGCCCCCTCATTCCTGTGGAGACCCCAGAGATAGGCAGACAGCTGCTGGGCAGAGCCAGAGCCACCCGGTCACCACCCAGACTCAGGAGTGACAGAGATAAGGGGCCCAGGCTGTCGCTTTCCAAGAGAAAACTGGAGCTCCTACTTGGAGAGCCTGAGAGAATTAAGAGGAGGAAGAAGTACGTGGCCCAGCTCTGGGGCCTGAGTTAGCTCAGGCTAGGGGGTGTGGGGCCCGCACAGAGCCAGGGACCCGCGCCAAACTCAATCCCTACCATCCGGCATAAAAATGGGTGTGTGGATTCTGAGATAGCTCAGAGGGTCAGGGCGCTTGCTGCAAAGCCTGCCGATCAAGAGTCCAATTCCTAGGACCCACATGGTGGAAGGAGAGAACACAGGAACACATAATGGTGTATGAGTATGTGTGCACACACACACAAAATGTAAAAAAATATTTAAAGCCGGGCGTGGTGGCACATGCCTTTAATCCCAGCACTCGGGAGGCAGAGGCAGGCGGATTTCTGAGTTCGAGGCCAGCCTGGTCTACAAAGTGAGTTCCAGGACAGCCAGGGATATACAGAGAAACCCTGTCTCGAAAAACAAAAAACAAAACAAATTTAAAAATAGGTTGCAATTCAGGGATGGATCTGAGTGGCCTTCACTGGGCCTCCTACCCCCACCTCAGGATCTTGTTCCATTTCCTGGCATTCTGCCTGCCCATCTCCTGAGTGCTGGATTGAAGACAGATCCCTTCCTGTTTCTTGTGTGTTCAGAGAGCTCTCTCACTGTCCCTGCTGGGCAAGCCCTCTGTGTCACCAGGGTGCAGGCTTCCGGTCAGCCTGGGCTCAAGCCTGCTGGAGTGCTAGGCTCCCCTGGGAGCTGTTTCTCCCCAGTTGTGCTTTGGCCAGTTTGTGCTTGTCTACTGACCTTTCACTTTCTCTCTGGTAGGTAACAAAGCTGAACTCACGTCTGGGGCTGCTGCTGCGATCTGGAGCTGCTCCCCAGGTCCTGTCCTCCCCACGGCGGGGACAAGGTTCCCAAGTGCAAATAAAAACGGCACCACAAGGAGGTGCCCGTTTTTTGGCAGGGCATGTCTACCTCTGGGTGCTGTTGGGGCTGTTCCAGGATTGGTTATGGGTACTCATCAGTGCCCCAGGTGGCCACTGTCCAGTATGATCCCTCTGATTGTAGGAGGGGTCAGGGATGGGCTAGTATTCTGGGAGCAGAAGTCTAGTTATGGGGCTGGGGTGATTCTCGTGTTCCCAGCGATCCCCACAGACTCAGGCACTATCCAAGGAGAAGCCGTGGGTGCTGTGTCACCTGCACGGCCCCTAGGTGCTCCTTAGGAGATCACAGGCTCTTCCTCCTGCAGAGGAACCTGTTGTGTCCTCTCCCAGAGAAGGGAGTTAGGACAGTGCCTCTCTGTGCTAAGGAGTCCTTAACAGCTATGACAACAGCCTTTGCCCACCCCGTACCACACAGTCAGAGGGTTTTAGAGATCCTGAGAGGCTAATTGTCACCCTGCCTGTGGGGCGAGGCCATTCCCTCAGCAAAGGTGGCGCGGAAAGGAAGTGTGGGAGGACGGATTGGCGGGGCTTGGGTCCCCAGGGGAAGGGGGTGTCAGTCAAGAGCAGAGCTGCTGCTGGGCCTCAGGGATGAGGTGCGGCTTTCCTGGTCTCACCTTGCTGCTTCTGCATCTGTGACCATGGTGACAAAGGTGAGGTGGGCTGGGTCACAGGATTCCCACAGCAGACTGAGCAGAGTAGCAAGAGGCGGAGCCCGTCATACTTAGTGTTTTATTTACTAAAACCAGCCATTCGGTTAGCCCTCGGCCAGCACGCTCTTCTCTCCCATCCCACCGTCTCCAACCGCAGCACCCGTCATCTGCCAACGCTAACAACCACTTGCTTTCCAGTCCATCAACCCTTCCACACGGTTAAAGATGAACCAAGGTTAAATATTGGAGTTTCCTATTCCAGAAAGAGGATTGGGGAAGTCTAGCTTTACTCAGTGCACAGAACTGCAACTCCACGCTCATAGAAGCTGCGAGGATCTTCCTTTGTAGCGATTTCAAAGTCCACGGTGAAGATGAGGTCTGCCCGGGTGAAGTTCAGGTAGACAGGTAAGGTCACCTGTGAGACAGACAGAGAGGGACTTACTGTTTGTTCATCAGCTCTGGGAACAAGCTCCCATGGGGGTCCAGAGCTGTGGTGCAGTTGTTTGCACACAGGCAGAGCCCAGGAGCGAGGCCACGACACTCACCACGCTGGCCTTCTTCTCAGCGCTTGTTTGCTTTACCCAGCGCAGCTGTGTGAGGGGGAGGACTGTGGAGATGGCGTTGGAGAGCGATAGCTTGTTGTTGCTGCACGTGGCCCCTTGGAGCTTCAGACCTGTGAGGAGATGTGGAGTCAGGGCTGAAGTCATACAGAGCCACACAGCTCGGCTTCCGGGACACCCACAGGCTCAGCCGGGTGGCTCTGCCCAGACACTTGGGGTCCATTTCAGAAACAGGTTTCACAAAAAGGCCAGGCTGAGCTCAAATGCCAGCTCACCTGTGACTCCAAAGCTGCAGGCATCAAGGGTGGCACTCTGGGAGGCGGTGACATTGACTTCCAGGCAGAGTTCCTCTAGGGACCAGCTGTTAGCTTGTGCCACATACTGTCTGGTGGCAGTGATGTAGGCCTCAGGTACAAACAGGCCACCCAGGCACACATGGATGTTCTGTGCAAACAGTGCGGTGGAAAGGAGAGCAGCTCAGGCACAGGCCCTGGCTGGCCTTAGTGCCATTGTGAAAGAACACTTTTCCACCCAAGTCCAGGACAATCATTGCCACCCCCCACCCCGGGCCACGCATGCCCACCTTCAGTTCCTTGGCACCACCAGATGCAGCCGCTTGTGAGATGTTCTGCAGCTGTTTGATCCTCTCGCTGAAATCTGACACCCACTGGATCACTGTCATGCCTGCAGGCACTGTGTAATGGGACCAGCTCCGAGGCAAGATCCCTGCGGCAAGGAAGAGAGCGCAGGTCTCAGCACCAGTTCTGCAGACCTGGCTCAGGCTGGCAGCACCTGCACACCACAGCCCGCTTTCCTGGCTGTGCCTGGTGTTCTGGGCACAGCTATCTCAGTAGTGCGGGGTGCCTGCTTAGAGAGGCGTACCGTACCAGTGTCTCTGGACTGGGCCCCACCCACCCCTCTGTCCTCTTTACTTCACTAACCCTAAATGTCACAGGAGCTGCACAAAAACTTTAGGAAAGCCTAGGGAAAACTACAGGCATTGCTAAGACCTTCCTACTATTAAAGCCTGAAAGAGATACGTGTGGTCTGGGGACTGCAGTGTGCCTGCACATGGGGCATGCGTGGACAGTGGCAAACCAGCTCCCAGCTGCACCCTCATCCGCACCTTTCACCAGCTCATTGATGAGCGTGCGCAGGTAGTTCGTCTGCTTCTTTTTCCCCTCACACACTTGAACGACGTCTGCGAGGTCTTGGCGCACATCTTGGAGTAACTTGGCCCCCATCTTTACTTCTCTCTCAAAGAACCTAAACAAAGGATCCTAAAGCCAGAGAGAAGAGGGCTAAGGGCGGGGGGTCTGTGCAGAGGCAGGGCACACCCGGGAGCAGCAGCAGAGCCTTTTGGGCCCTGGCCTGATGAATCCCTTTGCCCCTAGCTCTCAGACAGTTTAAAGCAGGGGACCAGCACGCCGAGCCCAGCCCAGCTACCTTGATGTTCTCCACAGTGCGCTTCAGGGGGCTCAGTGTCTGTGGGATGAGGTGCAGCCAGTTGGATGCTGTGGTGTGCAGTGTCCTCATCCAGGCTGGACGCCCGTCGGAGGTGGAGTCCGTCCTTGCCTTCTTCTCCGTCTCTGCGTAGGCCAGGTCATCCTCATCCTCCAGCATCTGCATCTTCAGCATCTTGCTGATCATGTCCACGCCTAGGCCAGGCATGGGTTGGGGAGGTAGGGAAGGAGGCAGACTTCAGTGTATAGGCCAAATGCTGTATGACCATTGCTCACCACGGCAGGCTGCACTCATGCCATATGTGATCCTAGGCAGAAAACAACTGGCCCAAGTCTACCCCAGGGCTATTAGACAAAACCAGACCCAATGGCCTGGTCATGTGCTGTGAGGCTGTTTGCAGCCCGCCGGCCTCAGAAGCATCACTCAACCTAACCGTAGAACCTGCTTGGGACGCTGGGACTCCTCTGAACTCTGCTCACACAGATGCCACGTTACTAAAAGCACATTGGTACTTCCTGTCCCTCACCCTTGGGGACTGATGGCTAGGCTGCTGAGCCTCACTGCTCTCTGGACTGTGGAAAGAAAGGTGGAGAAGCTGGGCAATGCTGGGGAAGCGACAGCAGCACTGAGACCCAGTCAGGCGGTGCACCGGGGAGGCTGCATCCAACCCCACGCAGACACAGCTGCTCACCTCCCACTGTCGTGGACATCCCCACCTTCTCACAGTCACCTCCTCCCAGACAACAGGCAAGCTCCCAGAGCGTTCTCCACAGGAGGCGGCCGCTGGGAACACTTCATCTTGCTTCACTTACTTCTGAATGCCTGCACTAGCCCTTGCCCATTTTCTCAGCCTCTCCATAAAGATCAGGTCAGACCACCAGAGGGACTAGGACAGGGTGTAGCAGGCTGCTGCTGCGTCAGCTCAGCTGCTGTTTTTAAAGAGGGTCCCATGCCATCCAGGTTAGCCTAGAACTCTCAACCTTATTGCCTATATCTACCCCATGGGTGCTGGCATCTCATACCACCAAGCCTCCACCAGTGCTTCCAACTCTTGAACTAAATAAAGCTAGCCTTCAAACCTTTCCAGGACTCCCCGTGAACAAGCCTTCCCAGCAGGCTTAGGTGGGCAGGGCTCCAGGAGTGAGGGGACTCACTACCCACCTTGGGTGGTAAGCAGGACCCTTTCAGCGTTGTTGGGGAGACCCAGCCATGAGGGTGTCTGGGCGTCAGGCAGCAGCTCCACCCATTGCACAAACTCCTCTCGCCTGAGAAAGCAGGGCATTGGGAATCAGAGTCTGGCAGACTGCGCCTCCAAACACGCCCCCCACCCCAAGCCTGACTTCTGTCCCCATAGGTGGCCACACCTGATACCATCAGGCATCTGGATGTCCTTGTGCCCGTCAACCTTGCACGCCAGCTTAAATTCACTGTCGAAGCTGCGGGTGGTGAACAGCCGCTCCAGGAAGGTGTTGAGCAGACGCTGGTCGAACTCATTGTCCACCCGCCCACCATAGATGGACTGTGCCATCAGGGTCTTTAGGGCAGACCATGGGATCTTATCTGGTGAGATGTTCTGCCGGCCCTGGGGAGGACAGAGACTGGGTTACATGTGTACACTGGAGAGGCCAGCTTTCTGCTGCACTGTCAAGTTCTGGCTGCTACAAAGTATCAGCGCTCCCTTGAGTTCAGATCCACTCTTTTCCCTATCACAGAATGGGTGGTGTAGCCTAACTTGCCTTGGCTGTGTCATCCAGCCACGTGTCCACTGTGTCACAAGCTGATCGAAGGTCAGATTCTCCAAATTCGTACTTCTTTGACCACCCCAGTGGAGCATAGCGCAGGCGCTCTTGGATGATGGCATGGAACCAAGCCAGCAGGAAATACAAGCGGGCGCGCTCATTTGGAGACTAGATGAAGAAAATGACCACAGAAAAATTCATCAAGAGAACATGTGTTTGTCTAAGGAAACCAGACCCTACTTCAGAAGCTAAGATCTGCAGAACAAGCCACACCCCCACCCTTCAGCCATCTGACCTAAAGCGTAAGCAGCACCAGAATCAAGCAATATGGCTGACCAAAGCACTTAGCTTTCTAAAGGTCAAGATCAGCAGAATGGCCCTTGAATTTAGACAGGTTTCTAGAAGATAGGCTTATATCTATCTATCTATCTATCTATCTATCAATTAATTAATTAATTAATTATATGTATGAGTACACCATTGCTCTCTTCAGACACACCAGAAGAGGGCATCAGATCCCATTACAGATGGTTGTGAGCCACCATGTTGTTACTGGGGATTGAACTCAGGACCTCTGGAAGAATAGTCAGTGCTCTTAACCGCTGAGCCACCTCTCCAGTCCAGAAGATAGGCTTTCTTTCTTTCACTTTTTTTTTTTTTTTTTGAGACAGGGTTTTTCTGTGTAGCCCTGGCTTTCCTGGAACTCACTTTGTAGACTAGGCTGGCCTCGAACTCAGAAATCCGCCTGCCTCTGCCTCCCGAGTGCTGGGATTAAAGGCGTGCGCCACCACCGCCCAACTAGATAGGCTTTCTTAAAATGTAGATTTCAGTACCAAACGCACAGGGACAGTGCATGCTGTGCAGTGGACTGAGGACCACAGCTCTGCGGGGTGCATCTGCTCACTTGGGAACATTCCTCACTCTCTGCCTTCCCAGTTGGGCCCAGGCAGGCACCTGCTCTTGGATTTATATACATGTGTGTTCAGAGAGCGCTTTTTACCTTGCATATCCTAGAGACAGGGATACTGCTAAATGTCCTCAGCATGTTGGCCTTCACGCCAGGTGGTGGCTCAAACACAAAGATCCGACCTGCACGGAGCAGGTTCACGGGCACCTGAGGGAGAAGGTGGCCTCTGTGATTGATGTCTGCTTTTATTTTGGAGAGACAAGGTATGGTTGACCTCAAGTTTGCAGCAATCCTCCTGTCCCAGCATCACAAGTTCTGGGGTTGCAGACATGTGACCATACCCAGCTGACCCACTGGTTCTGATACAGGTTTGACTATGTGCATACACAGGTTCGGTTTACCTTGGGGTTGATCTCCATGGTGAGGAAGAGCCGGAAGCAGGCGTGGGGCTGCAGGGAGTGCAGCTTCTTCTCCAGCTGCATCAGCCACCCCGGGGCCAGGTGCACGTTCTTTAGCATCACCCACCTGCACAGACAAAGTCACACCGACTCAATGGCATTCGCTCACTGGAATCGAGGGACACAGGTTTTAGCACAAAACCAATCGCACCCACCTGCCTGACTTCACAGCGGTGTTGATGGCCTTATCTGCTTGGTTAAAGCCTTCTGCTGAGCCTGAGACAAGGAAGCCGAGTGTAAACCATGGCAGGCAGCCTTGTGCTTCCAGGCTGCCCCGTGTCCATGAAACCAGCACACATCCTTACCGATGGCAATAGATGTGATCTGTGTGTTCTGCTCTGCTGCGAGGTCCTCAACATGTCCACTGGCATCATACCCAGGCACAGAGCACATCAGGACAGGTGTGTTTGGCTTCACCTGTAAATGACATGGTACACCCCAGATGGCGGGTTGTAAGATAGGACCTGTCAGGAGAAGGCCTGAGGGTAGTGTTGGCTTTGGGAAGACTACGGCCAAGAAGCAGTGTGCCTGGGCTGTGTCGGGTCCCGATGCTGTATCACAGGGTGTGTGGGGAGCCGGGATGGGGCACTAGGACATCTATTACCTCTGTGCCCACAATGTGGGTGAGGTCGAGTGGCTGCTCCATGATGGACATGAAGGACTCTCCGAGGTTTGTGGAAACAAACATGTGGGCCATGGCCAACAGGCGGTCGGGTCGGAAGGCTTGAATTAGGAGCAGGCGGTGGATGGCTTGCCCAATGGGAGCTGAAACGAGGCGTGGCAAGGGAGGGTAAAGATGCTGACATCTCCACCCAGAGCACAAGCTCAGCCAGGCACGAAGCACCTGAGATCCAGCTTAGACCCCAGCCTACTGGTTCTCTTGGACCCAGGGAGCATCTGTCTTTGTTCCACTGCCATGTTAGATATCACTGGGTGTGGGTACTGATGACACTGCCCTTTCAGAGACTATTCTCAGGTTAACCTTGAACCCGTGAGCCCTCAGCTCTTCCTCCACCGTGCTCGATCCCAGGTGTGAGAGCATGTGCACTCAGCATGGCAGGTGTGGAGGTCAGAGGTCAACCTCTGGTGTCCACGCCCACTCTTCACCTTTCGACAGGGTATCTATACCACTGTGTGACCAGGGACAGCTGGCCTGTGAGCTTCTCTCCATTCCTGTCTGCCTTCCATCTCCTCATGGGCTGCACTACTGTGTATGTAGGTTTTGGGGATCTAAATTCAAGTTGTCTGTCTAGCGAGGCAAGCACTTTCCCTGGCTCCCCCATCTGTTTATTTAAAAAAAAAATTACTATTATTATTTTTGAGACAAGAGATCACTATGTAAGCTCTGGGAAGCATTGAAGTCACACTAAATTAGGCTTGATCTTTGAGATCTGCCTGCCTCTGCCGCCTCAGTGCTGGGATAAAGTTGTGCGGTATCTATCATGCTTAGCAAAAATAAACAAAACGTTTTTTGAGATAAGGTCTCTCTCTACGCAGTGGGGGGAATTTTTATTTTGCATGTGTGTATGTGTGGCGGCCACATGCAGCTCATGGTAACTAGTGGGGCTGGTTCACTCTCAGCACATGGGTCGCAGGGATGGAACTCACAGGTGCACTCAACGAGTCTCTATGACACAATGAAAGACAATCCCCGCTCATCGCTTACACTCCAATAAGATGAAGTGAATCCCCTATGCCTGCTAGGTAAGTATTCTATAGTTGAGCTATGTCCCTAGCCCGCTCCAGCCTCTGATGGCCACTGGTGACGACAGGAGGGAAATCAGGAATCTGATTGATCTTCCTCAGCTGACCTAGGAGCCATCTCCCTAAAGGGTTTCCTAAAATGGTGATTTTGTTATTTTGAGGCAAGGCTATCCTGGAACTCACTCTGTAGACCAGGCTGGCCTCGAACTCAGAAATCTACCTGCCTCTGCCTCCCAAGTGCTGGGATTAAAGGTGTGCGCCACCACTGCTCAACTAGCTGTCAACCTTCCTACCTCAGTCTGTCTACATTCCAGACTGGTTTCCTAACAAGCCTGACTGATGCTCAAGGACCACTCTAAGGACCAGCGCCTTCTCCTGAGGAACAACACACCCAACTTTATATAAGGCCAGAGAGGACCGCAGGGAGGGTCTGCCTGTGACTCACTTGTAGGTGTTTCCTCACTCCAGAGGTATGGCACGGTCTGCTCTGGTGAACTGCTATCCAGCCAAATGCCAAACTGCTGTAGAGACAATAGGTTAAGTGTCACCATGGCACAGGAATAATTGGTGTGTGGTCCTGGGCATGCAGCTTCGGGTCTTGCTCTATTAGATGAACAGACCTTTAAGGGCCCACACAGTCATACATGCAGGAGCTGCTCACTGACAGGTCTCACACGGAACGCGTAAAAGGACGCTTACCTCATCTGCCTGAACCTTGGCAATTAGATCTTTAAATGCAGGCAGACAGCTCAACCTCACGACAGCTTCTGCCTGCTCTACAGTCAGGCCCTGGATTTTGGGGGTGGAGCCAGCGCTCAGCACAATCTCCTTCCCTCTGAGGAAGTGCTGGAACTCTGCATCATAGGTGGGCTCCCTGTGAAGTGGGGACAGGTCAGGCAGGTGTCTTGGAGGGCAAAATGCCTGCTAGGGCAGCCCGCAGAGCTACCTCACTGCTAAGCAGCCTGCCTCACCCCACTGTGCCTTTCAGCTTGATCCGAGCCAGTAGCATGGCGAAGGTGATGTGGTCCTGGTGCAGCATGCCTCGAGCCACTCGGTTAAAGGCCACCTGGGAATCGAGAGAGGGGAAGGTTGGTGTTCTGGAGGCCACACTTCCATACCCTTCACCAGACAGATGCATGCTCTGCTCTCTACCTGGAAGAGGTCCTTGGTTATGACTGAGAGGCGCTGTGTGTGATCGGTGGCACCCTTCAGGTTGGGGTTCTCATACAGCACGTTGTGGTAGATGTCCAGGAAGAACTGCAGAGAGTACTGGTACAGGAAGTGAACCTGGGAGGAAGCCGTGTGACCATCAGAATGTGCCTCGGGCCACAGCGGGGAACCAGAGCTGCTGTGCCAATGGCCTCACCTGCTTCAGGGACTCCATAGTGAAGTAGATGCTGCTGCAGGCAGTGGACAGTGGCAGGTACTGCTGGGACACGGTCTCCACCTCCTGCATGACAATGTCCGTCTCCTCCACCTTTCTGGTGACCTCGGCAGCTTCCCGCTTCAGATTCTCCAGGGTTGTAATGATGGTGTCATCATCCAGAATGCGGCCTTTTACCTCGTTCAGAGCTTGGAGCAGAGACTTTTCAAGCTGCCGTAAACGGAGCTGGAACTCCCCTGTGACAAGACAGATTTGTGTCACTGATGCCACTGGGGAGCAGCGTCACCCTCGCCCTTCGGAGCTCAGCCTGCTGCCCAGTACTGCTGGGAAGCTGGGGACCAGAAGCACACCTTGCAGCTTCAGGAGGTCAGAGCGCTTCTCATCCACATCTGGCCGTTCTGCTTTAAGCACTTCATTGAGACACTGGCTCTGTAAACTGCTGCGGGTGACGGTGAAGTTCACGAAGGTCACCCGGGAGCAGAGGTCTGGTGGGAACTCCACCTGTCAGAACACAAGACAGACTGGTTGGTTCTCTCTGCTCCAAACCTACCAGCATCATGGTGATCTATGGAAGTGTCTCACTGCTTACAGTTGGGTCTCGGGTAGACAGAAAGATGACAAAGGATGGTGACAGGTCTATGTCTTGGTCACCGAGGGTAATCAGCACTCTCCCTCCTGTTCGCCGAACTTCACGGTTCAGTACTGGATTCAAAACTGGATCATAGCTTTCCACATCCTATGCATGGCACATACAGAGGACATCCATCAGTTTCCTATCTGGGCCAGTGTACCACTCATAAGCCCCAGGACCTCCTTATACCTTAGAGGAAGCTAAAATGGAAGTTTGCCTTTTTAAAGAAATTGTTGTTGGGTTGGGGCATGGATGAGCCTGAGTGGCAGAGCACACTTGTCTTGTAGTGTGAGGCCTGGGTTCCACCCCAGCAGCAAACAAAAACCCAGTTCAGAGACACACCAACCACAGGGTTTATTAACCACTCTCAACATCTCAGATCAACTCCCCCAGTTTTTTCGTTTTTTTTTTTTTTTTTTTTTTTTTTTTTTTTTTTTTTTTTTTTTTTTTTTTTTTTTTTTGTTTTTCGAGACAGGGTTTCTCTGTATAGCCCTGGCTGTCCTGGAGCTCACTTTGTAGACCAGGCTGGCCTCGAACTCAGAAATCCGCCTGCCTCTGCCTCCCGAGTGCTGGGATTAAAGGCGTGCGCCACCACGCCCGGCTTTTCCCCCAGTTTTTTCAAGACAGGGTTTTTCTCTGTGTAGTCCTGGCTGGACTGGAACTCGCTCTGTAGACCAGAATGGCCTTGAATTCAGAGATGTACCTACCTCTGCCTCCCTAAAGACAAATTCAAACAGACACAAACCTGGACAAGAAGGGGATTGCCAAATCTCAGAGCACTCTCCAAATTCTTCCGGAAGGCATCATCTAAGAAGCTGGTCCTTGTGATCTTCCGGTCCTTATATTCATTCATGATGAATTCTGTGGCCTGTCCGGAGGGGTCAATGATCAGTGGGTACCTGAGGGTAAAGTGACATGTGATTAGTTGAAAGTTCCATCAGGAAAGTCAGTCTCCTGATCAGACGGAAGAAATCATCACTCCACACAGGCAATCTCTACACACTGCCAGACTCCTAAACAGATGCGACTTAAATCAAGGTATCTCCTGGAAAAGCTGTGGTAAGCAGAACTCACTAAGATGTAAAGACGAACGCTGACCTCTTAGCACTGCCTCCCTACAACCACTTCTCCTTCCTCTCTTCAAACAAGCTGTGTGAACACAATTCAACAGGACGCCCACACCAATCTCTAGCTGCATCTTCGGCCTAAAAGCACACACCTATTGAATCGTTTTAGCATGATGGCATTCTCTGTGCACAGGTCGTCGGCAGGTAGAGAGCTGGCTTGCCAGCGGAGGCGCTCATCAGCATTGGAGAGGTACTCCGTCCTTGCAATGTCTGTGCGGAACTGAAAGGGGAGGCTGGTTATCTCTCTCCTGTGACTATCAGAGTGTGCCAACACTGCTGTGCCCAGGCTGACCCTTCTCTTTGAGTGCCTGTTACCTGGATGTTGGCTTGCTGTAAGTGATGAGACCAGGTGGTGAACAAGTTCTGGCGCATTTGCTGGTCAAAGTACCCAGCGTAAGCAATGAAGGCCGCTGACAGGAGGCAGTCCCCAGCAATGGTAGACATCTGGTTTTTGAAAGTTTCACTCGTCTTTTCCCAACGTTCCCTTTCAGCAGATAAACTCTTTAGAAGTGCAGTGCTCCGGTTTACCTACGGGAGGAAAAAGAAATCAAATGACATGTTTAGGACCACACTGAATACTACAAAGGAATTCATTCCCTGGGTCACCGAGAGGCCATCAAGCCTGATGACCTGCGTTCCATCCCTGAGACCTCCACAGTGGGAGGAGAGAACCAACTTCACAAAAGTGTCCTCTGGTTTCCACATGTGGCACGGACCGCACATACTTGACCCTTAAATTAATGAGAAAACAGGAAGTATCTACATTGTATGCAGGGCCTGGGGAGGATTAAAAGCACTCAGACCATCCAGAGTCCTGGAGAAGCGAGACTGTGGTACAGACACTAAGCGGAGCGGCACAGTGCTGGGATCTCTTCAGAGCACAAGCCAAGGGCAGAGGGCTGACTTTCAGCCTTAGGGATCTGCCTGAGGAGAGGAACAGCTGGGTATGGCCAGAAGGGAAGACAGGCTGGCCAGTGAGGAGGGAGGGAGTGCAAGTGAATGTACTTAGTGCAAAGCCAGGACTGCAACACGCACGCACGCACATTAACGCACGCACGCACGCAAATTAACGCACGCACGCACATTAACCCGGAGACAGACACCCGAGCTCACTGCCGCGTGCACGCGCGCACACACACACACACACACACACACACACACACACACACACACACACATTAACCTAGAGACACAGACACCCGAGCTCACTGCCTCCCCAAGCCCAACGCTGCTGAGCCCATCAGCACTGTTGACCTTGGCTTCCCGCAAGTAACTATGGTAACTGTGGGGTGGCAGGAAGGCTGACCTTCGCTTCCACAGCTGCCAGGTCCGCCTTGATGGCCTGGGCCTCGGAGATGAGGACAGCATACTCCTCCTTGTAGCGGGCAATGCTAGCTTCCAGGTCCCTGATCATCTGCTCCACCTCATTGGCTTTCTGCTGGTTGTCCTTGGCGTCATCTTCCAGCTTCTGCAGCTCGTTCCTCAGGGGCTCCACTCGCTTTAACATGTCTGCATAATTGAGCTGGGAAGGCAAAGCACAGGGTGCAAGGCTAAGTGACAGGAACAACTCAGGATGACACCAATGTGTGGCATGCCATAATGACACCCATTCCTTAGTGTAAACATAGTAAACATAAGCCAGGAGGGTGGCTAGTGCTTGTGATCCTGGCGTGCGGAGGCTGACGCAGCCTGGGTTATAAAGTAGGCTCTTTCCCAAGCCCGTGGGGGTAGAGGACCAGCTCAGAGGTGAGGAGTAAGGCGAGGCGTTTCCAAGCATTCAGGGAGTTCCCTGCTTCCTGCACTACAGCTTCAGGGAGGCTGAGCCCTTCCTGGGCTCTTCAGTTACTTGCACTCATGTGCACACAGCCACAACACAGACACACGCAGATGTGGGAAGAAAAATAACGAAAATGAACCTTAGCCGGGCGTGGTGGCACACCCCTTTAATCCCAGCACTTGGGAGGCAGAGGCAGGCGGATTTCTGAGTTCGAGGCCAGCCTGGTCTACAGAGTGAGTTCCAGGACAGCCAGGGCTACACAGAGAAACCCTGTCTTGAAAAACAAAAAAACAAAAAACAAAATAATCCCCCCCAGAAAACCCCAAAAAACAAATGACCAAAACCAAACCCAAACCAACCAACCAACCAAACAGAAAAGAAAAATTGCCCTTGAACTTTGAAGACAAACAATAAAGGAAAACCCAGACAATCGCCACAACAGCAGCACTGAGCCAATGGAAGCCAAGTGACAGAGCAAGTGACAGAACTGTGGCCCTCCCACCCGCAGCGCTGGCTTAGGGACCTACCTGTGCAATCGCCCACTTCACCATGGGACCACAAGCCAGGGAAGCCCGGTTGACGATCTCATAGTTATAACTGGGGTTGGACATGTAGTTTTTCTTCATCTTCTCTCGTATGGCATCACTGAGAGAGGAAATTATTTCTAAGCATGCACAGAATAAAAATGTGTTTCCATGCAAGACAAGTAAAGGGCTAGCACATCCGATGCTGCTGCACCCTGGTTCTCAGGGGAAGCTGACAGGGCCGACGAGGACAGGCATCCTGGCTCTGCCCTCCTCACTACAGTAACTCCAGCCAGTCCTGGTGCAACAGATGGAAGAGCCCTGCTCCGCTGTGGCAAGCACTCACAGCTCGGAGGGATTTAACTGATTGCAGGCAGAAGTGATATCAAAAACATATGCAGAGGAGAAAGCTAGCTTTCTCTCTCAGGCATTCTGAAAAGGCACCAGGGGGATGAGTGTGACCACGTTCCCGTCTGGCAGATGACATGACAGAGTACAACAAGCAGAGCCTCCCCCACTCACTGCTGCAGCGACAGCCTCACCTGATCTCCTCGGCCGAGAAGTTGACGATGGTGGGGATGAAGTTCTCTCTCATGATGATGGAGCGGATCTGCTTCCAGTCCGTGGTGCTCTCACCAAGCAGCAGGCAGATGGACTCCAGAGCCAGCTTCACAGCCGCAGGAGGGTTGGCCATGGACCTCACCTCCACCAGGTGCTGCTTCTTGATGGACTTCACAGCTGCTCAGCAGGCGTGGGATGGGGAGACAGACAGCATCCAAGTGAGGAGCAACCATCACCACCAAGGGCTCCCGCTCCACTCAGAGGCAGGAGAAGGGTCAAGTCTCCCTCAAACAGCATCCCTCACCTGCCTCAGCCTAAAGGCAAGCTGTTCCTTGGAAAACACACTGTACAGTTTCATTCTATGAAGCCAGTTATCCTGCCTATTCTCCTTTGGTGATGGAACGGTTTCTGTCTAATCAGGAACTTGTCACAATTTCCTTTCATAGAAGACCTCATAAGAGATTTTCTTCTACTTCTATCATGTTTAATATTCTAAATAGATTTTAAAAACTGGCTGAGTGACTATTACTTTTAGTTTCAGAAGATTCATGTATATATAAGAGGCATTTAACTATTATAAATTATTTTGATGACTTAAATGTCCTCCCTATATAGCTCTGGCTGTCCTGGAACTCACTCTGTAGACCAGGCTGGCTTTGAACTTACAGAGGTCCACCTGTACCTGCCTCCCAACTGCTGGGATTACAGGCTGAGCCACCACACCAGGCTATTCTCTCTTTTAACATGTATAGGAGAGGAAAACTTTTCAGAGAAGATGACTTGTTCTCCTAGAAGATAAAACCTCCAATTTTGCTTTCTGAGGCAGATAGCAACCCCAAGCCACAGACAGGCTGAGGCCTGCGCAAACCTCAATAATCTGCTACAATCTACAGCTGTTCTAAACAGAAGCCAGTACCTTTCAAAACTAAAATGCAGTCTTTTAGACGCAAGTTTGTAGTAAAATGCTTTTAATTACTCAACAGAAAAGTTATCCTTCATATCCATGTGCATGGAAAACCACAGCCCAACATGGGCGCTCTGCTCCAGCACTCTGAAGGCCTTTCAGGAACAGGGTTAGAATGACCAGTGACCAGAAAGCTAGTCACCACTAGCCATGGTCCGGATCCCCAAGTCACCGAGACAGTGACACTTCCTCAAGACTTCAAGTCAGGAAGGACCAAACACAGTATTGAAAATGTACGGTACAAGACTATAACCCCAGCACCCAGGAAGCTGAGGAAGGCCGGCCTGGGAGGCAGAGTGACCCAGGGAAAACCTCACTACCACCAACAAAAAGCCCCCACCACAGAGGAGCGGCACTAACTTTTTTTTTTTCTAGCCAGCCAGGGAAGTGATCAGCCCCTAAACAGCACAGCCCATTTTTATTTTGTTTAAAAATGTAGACTAGGCTGGCCTCAAACTCGGAACTGCCTGCCTGTGTCATTCAAGTGCTGGGATTACAGGTGTGCAGCACAGCATGTGTTTTGTCTGCAGGTATGTATGTGTATCATGTGTATCATGTGTTTGCAGTGCCTGAGGCGGCCAGAAGAGAAGACTGAACTATCAAGACCTGCACGTGGGTGCTGGGAACTGAACCCAGGCCCTCTGCAAGAGCAGCCACAGCTTTTCGCAGCTCAGCCATCTTCCCAGCCCCATTCTTTTACTTTTTTTTGAGAGTGGGTCTCAGTATTTTCCTGCCTTGGCTTCACTAGTCCTTGTGATCACAGGCTTGTGGCATGAGGCTCCCCAAGACAGATTTTTGCTAGTTTTCTCTTAAGAGAAGGGCTTTATTACAGTGAATTAAGATAGTGTTATGTGAGCTCTAAATGGAGACAGGCTGAAGTACTTAAAAAGATTCAGATGTTTTGCTTCCAACACTTGGAGAAATGTACACCACAGGGCCTCACAGGAAGCCCAAGTCCAATCCTGCCACACACACACAGTGAAGCTGAGCCCAGTCTGACAGCAGTGACCTACCGTTCTGGGCCTCAATGACAGCAGGCTCCACTTTATCGAGGTCCTCCTTGACACTCATCTGCTTGTCTGCGATCACTTCCTGCTGTTTGTGCAGCTGCTCCTGGATTTCTTGGCTCATGACCTACAAAGCAAGCACGGTTAGGTGTTTCAGCTAAAGCGCCGCTGAGCTGGCCAAGAGCCTAAACATTCTATGCGTCTGCGGACCCCCCCCCCCACACACACACACGCTAACCTTACATTAAACTTTAGTTCTGACCCCAGTTAAGTTTAGTTCTCTACTGGCATTCGAGACTTCGGTAATGGCTCCTGGGAAGAAAGGGACGCACCTTTTTCTTCTCAGCCTCTTGCTGGTCTTTCACCATCTTCTTCAGCTTGTCATTGGCCGCTGCGTTCTTGACCTCCAGCTCTTGGCTCTTGATTCTCAGGTCACGGCGCAGTTCTTCCACCTAAGGAACAAGCCACCCTCAGGCATGCAGCAACTACTCTGAGGGCCCTACGGGGTGGGACTGCTGCTCCTGCTCTACCTGGTCCACGGTCTCTTTGATTTTTCGGAGCCCGACATTCAGGTGCATCTGCTGCTCCTCCAACTCGCTGCGCTTCTCATGGAAGAGGTTGGCGTAGTGGTTGATGAAGTCCAGGTAGTGCCGAGGCGTGATGGCCATCGTCCTGCCGCCTCGCTTGGCCAGGCGCGCATTAGCCTTTTAGAGAACAAAGGTCAACTTTTAACCCCGGCCAACTCTCTTGCTAGACTGCAATGACGGGGTGTGTGTGTGTGTGGACCTGGCCTCACAGGTCACAACACTCACACCAGCCTCAGCTTACAAGACTTAGGTCCTTAAGTCCTGATGCGTGGCAGCCCATCCTGGAGACAGTTCTTTTGGTTCTGTTTTTTGTTTTTCTGAGATAGGGTTTCCTCACTGTAGGGCTGACCTCTAACTACTTAGCCAGGGCTGAACGTGAGCTCCTTCTGGTCCTCTTGCTCCATCTCCCAAGCACCACACTCGGCTTCATGTTTTACACGAAAAGCTCCAACACAATTGATTTTCTATGTCAGTATTGGCCATGTTTGTTTTGTTTGTTTGAGATAGGGTCTTATTATGTAACGCAGGATAGAATGAACACACATTCTCCTGGGTTTGTTTGTTTTGTTTGCTTTTTTAATCTGGAAAATGTGAATGGGTGTTTTGCTTACATGTGTATCTGTGCACCATGTGCATTGCCAGGTACCGAACGAAGGAGGCCAGAAGGGAGTGTTGGATCTCCTGTCTGGAGTTACAGAGTTGTGAACTGCCATATGGGTGCTGGGACTAGAACCCATGTCCTCTGGAAGAGCAGCTAGCGCTCTTAAACGCTAAGCCATCTTGAGTCCTAACCCTGTTTAGTGTCTCAAGTGAGTGTTGGGATTGTAAACACGATCACCAAAAGGAGAGCCTAGACTCTGTCTGCTCATTTCAGTTGACACCAAATTGAAGGATATGTTTTTTTCCAAGTCAGGGTTTCTCTGTGTAGCCCTGGCTATCCTGGAGCTTGCTCTGTGGACCAGGCTATCCTTGAACTCAGATCTACTTGCCTCTGCCTCCAAGTGCTGGGATTAAAGGCATGAGTCACATGCTTAGCTTTAAGAACATGTTTTATGTGACAGACAGCTTTAGTTACTGGCTGGAAGGGAGATTATCAGAAACAGGAACACTGGGACGGCTGTGGGAACACTAGGTGACAGGCTACATACAGCTCTGAGTGGGTTTCATAAAGCTTTCTCAACAGACAGGAGACAAGGTTAAAGTGAGGGCTGACCACGAAGGTCAGCAAGCATAGCCTGCCACTACACTTCTGAAGTGCAGGGTGAAGATCACTGCCAACAGCACTCCTGAGTTTCTCCATGGGATATGGGGGCTCTGTGCTACAGCAGCAGTGCTTAGGCCCAGAGCCTGCAGAGCTTTTGCCCACAGAGGCCTTTATTTAATTTTATTATTGTGTACACATAGCATCTATGTGTGGGCATGTGTGGCATGGTTTGTGTGAGAAGGTCAGAGGAGAACTGTCAGCATCCAGGTCCTCTTCTGCCACCTTTACCCACTGAGCCATCTCACTGGTCCCCATCTGACCAGTTAAGGAGACAGAGTGCCTCCTGCTCTAGAGGGAACAAGCCTGGGCAGAGAAGGTTGAGTGAAGGCAAGAAAAGACTGCTGACAAGAATGGGTGTCAAGAAGAGGTGCGGATTCCAGGACAGCCAGGGCTACACAGAGAAACCCTGGCTCGAAAAACAAAAACAAACAAAAAAGAGGTGCGGAAGAGTATCTGCTTTGTGGTGATGGTACAGGGTCAGATGGGAAGCTCCCCGAGGTCTAATCTTAAGAACACGCAGCGCGGCTCTTTGTGATGCGCCCCAAATTGTACACACCTGGTGAAGAGTCTGATGAACAAACACACAGCTGTTCACAATGGCTTCCCGGTGTGTTGGGGGCTGTGGTAGCTTATCATACACAACTGGCATGTAGTCAGGCACTATATAGTTTGGTTTCTCTAGGTCCATTTTACTGGTGAATTCTTTGCCGACTTGATACAGTGCTTCAGTGGACCAGTCACCAAACCAGTTAAGCACACACCTGAAAAAGATGCCCACATCTCAGAAGTGATCCTAACAGTGGGTGACCCTTGATGGAGTCCAGGCCTCAGGCCTGGGGCCAGCAAGGGCAGCGTTACCTGTTGAAAAGGGCTGGTGAGGTGGCCGCTCTGTCCTTGAGCCCCTCTGAGGACGGGTTCATGGTGAAGACCACGTGCAGGTTGCGGATCACCTGGCTGGTGAACCACTTGTAGAGCTCCTCGTGTGAGTCCAGCATGAGCCCCTCCTTCTGGGCCCCCTCTTTGCACTGAGTCATCAGCGTGGCATACTCATCTCCTTCAAAGAGCCCAGGAACCTGGGGACAGAACAGCCTCATTGTGCCTCCTCACCGCGCGATGAGGCACCATGCGACACAGTACAACACTCGCAAGCTCCCTTACCTCGCCATTAGCCAGAAGGGTATTCATTCTTTCCAGGAATCCAGAATCTAAGACATTGGATTCATCCATTATGAATGCTATCTTTTCATTTTTACAGCCAGACCGTCTCAGCACTGTCCTAAGATCTTCATCGAAGTCTTCCCCAGTGTACTTCCTGTGGACCTACAGAACCAGCTGCGAGTTAAAGCTTTCCTCATTCAACAGCTGCATGCAGAATCAAGACCCCCATCTCTGGGACTAAGAGGCCACCTGACAGACCCACCTTAATCTGGTACACACTCAAGCCGTTCATCCAGGCAACAAAGCGAGACAGGGTGGTTTTTCCAGCTCCACTAACACCAATCAGAAGCAGATGGCCTTGAGGTTGTCGGAATATCCTGAAACATCGGAGGCAATACATTTTCAGGCCTGCAGGCCTTGCTTCCCACTTGCACTCACATGCATGGCTTTTCTAGGATGGTGCTTACAACATTTTCACCAAATCTGAACTTGAATTTGTGTATCAAAGCATTTGGCGAGCAGTTGTATGCCATGACTAATGGACAAAGACCAGGCAGACACAGCCCTGCCCTCTAGATGCCAATGGCAGGAGAAAGATGAGCCCAGTTCTAGCTGGAGGTTGCAGGATGCTACCTGGTGCCAAGCCTACAGAGGTAGGGGGAGGAAAAGGTTCTTCTTGGACTCCAAGTTCAGGACAGTAGGTTGGACTGAGAGGGAAGGGAAGGCACTCAGCAGCAAGGCCGAATGTGCCTTGGAGAGATGGTGGAGATGAGGTCACTGTAAACCTGCACACGCCTGAGAGCTCAGCAGTAATGACCAACGCCTACCTGTCGATCCTCAGCACATGGTCCAGTACTTCATTGAACAAAACCAAGGGCACATCCAGCTCTTCTTCATAGAAGACCTTCAGCCTAGCCTTGACATAATCCCTGAGCTCTTCTTGGTCAACTGGGATATAATCCTATTGGAGGCAAAAAGGGCAGCACACACATTAATCAGAAAGGTCACTGAGCTGTTAGACAGGTGACTCTGCCACACTGAGGAACTGTTGAAAAAGCGTTGCAAGAGGACAGTAGTTAGACATTTCAGAATATCCACATGTGCAGATTCTCTGTAGACCTCTCTAGAGAAAGCACACACCAAGCTGGGTGGTGGTGGTGGTGGTAGCACATGGCCTTTATTCCATCGGGAGGCTGAAGCAGGCAGATCTCTGCAAGTTCAAAACCAGCCTGATCTACGGAGGGAGTTCTAGGACAGCCAGGGCTGCCCAGACAAGCCCCATCTTGAGGGGGAAAAACAAACAAAAAACAAACAAACCCACACACTACACTGGTCAGCTCATCCAAACCCAGTCTCAGTGTGTTTCCATCAAAAACTCAAAGATGGCCTATGTTGTTTTTAGGGGAATCTGAGAAGGCAATTCTAAGCTCCATTTAAATAGTAGATATTCATGAAAAAGAACCAGGCATTGGAGCCTGTATTACTATAATCAGGGCGAAACCAGAGAACAGTCAGCGGACGATGACAGAGCTGGAAGGCACATACATGAACACGGGGGAGCCTAGCAGGACAGTGACACCGCAACATGAAAGACTACTGTACATAGGACACATGTGCAGACAGCCCATAGCTCATGCCATACCTACAACTAGTTAGAGGTAGGTAAATTGGTAAGAACGCTTGTTCTTCAGAAGACCCTGTAAAGCTGTGGTTCTTAAGCTATGGGTCTTAACCCCCTCTTTGGGGGGCATCAAACAACTCTTTCACAGGAGTCACCTAAGATCATCCTGCATATCAGATATTTACAATGATTCATAACAATAGCAAAATTACAGTTATGAATTAGCAATGAAAATAGTTTTATGGTTGGGGAAATCACTAAAACACAGAAACTGTATTGTAATATTAGGAAGGTTGAGAACCACTGCTGTAAAGAGTAAGAAGAAAAAACCACCCTGAAAATGGTAAACATGGGCTACAGTATGGAATCCACCAAGTCCCATGACCACTAACCCACTCTGCTGTGTCTGCTGCAGCTGGCCACTTTAATGACTTTCGCTTTCTAGTTTGGGAATGGGGACACATTACGTTGCCCTGGGCTCACTGCTGCCTAAGTAACTGGACCCATATGTGTTTAGGACTTCTGTTTTTCAGTATGGAACTGAAACTCTTAAGTCTAGTCTAGCTTATGACTCTTTAAACCTAATGCACAGATCCTGTCAGACATCCTATGGGGTGTGTATCCATGAGATTCCCTCTGTCCTCTCTTTGCTGTTAGCTTGTGGCCTTCCACAGGAAATTTAGACTCACCTGGGTCAGCAGTGATCTGTGCATAAAATATGTATCAACACTAACTGGAAAGCACCCTTCTCTTTATAGGAGAAAGACGGCTCACAGCTATGCACACACGTCACCACCACTTTGCATCTGTCAGTAAGAAGCTTTCAGACGAATTGCTCACAACCACTTCATTTTTAGTGTGCTGGGGACTGAAGGCCATGTGACACTCAGGAGACCACGGCTCTTGCCTGCTATGGGTCATCACACACAAAAGAATACAGGGAGAGTCTGGGCCAGTGAGGTGTCTTCAGGGGCTCAAAGCACAGCCCCAGACACGCAGGACAGGAGCTTAGCTATAGACTAGAGGATAACTCTAAGCATGATGGCAGGAGACGGGAGAGCCTCTCCGGAACAGGCGCCTGTTACCTTTGACAGCCAATTGCTGTACAGGATAGGCCGGCTCATGGCTTTCTCTTTGTCTATGTTAGGGAAGTGCTTCAAGGCAACCATGTCGATGTTTTCATCAGTCCAGCGCCGCTCCTCATCCTCCACAAGCCTGTTGTAAGGAGAGCAGTGCAAGCGTCAGAGTCACTGAGGCCTGGGGACAGCAGCAATGGCAGGGATGGGGACTGAGACCTGAGCAACCTGACATTTTGATGTTAAATACAGGACCCGGGCACCTGACATCACACATGACTGATTTTTTTTTTTAAAAAAGAATCACTTATTTTATTTATATTAGTATACCATTGCTCTCTTCAGACACACTAGGAGAAGGTATCAGATCCCATTACAGATGGTTGTGAGCCACCATGTGGTTGCTGGGAATTGAACTCAGGACCTCTGGAAGAGCAGTCAGTGCTCTTAACTGCTGAGCCATTGTTCCAGCCCCACACATGACAGATTTAAGGAACAAAATGATAAACTTGGCTCCTTTTTACAACCTCTACTATGTTGCCAGGCTCACACTAAACTACCAGACTCAGCTGATTCCCACAGCCTGTGTGGCTCACATGTCAGCTGTAAACCATCAAGCCCAGCTCGAATCTGCTTTTTATACTTGCTAAGAATAAGAACAATGTTCATCTACATACGGGAGCCTGCAGAGTGCTGTGAAGGGTGTACTGCAAAGTCAACAGACCGGACACTACTGTCCAGAGTGTGGGTGGTGCTTTAAGTAGCAGAGATGGAGCTTGCTATGCACACTCGTGTACATGCATGTACATGCGTGCATGTGTGTGTGCATGTTGAGGGTCTGTGTGTGTACATTCTCGAATACACATTTCTAGGCAGTCTCAGTCCATAGCCAGTTTTG
The DNA here is from genome assembly GCA_902729485.2 of Mus minutoides. Taxonomy (NCBI): domain Eukaryota; kingdom Metazoa; phylum Chordata; class Mammalia; order Rodentia; family Muridae; genus Mus; species Mus minutoides. Next base: position 2,128,938 of record LR756406.1, on the reverse strand, counting down.
CCTTGAATTAAAAATCCTGCCCCATTTTCCCAAGTGCTAGTATTTTATAGGTAAAATGTAACCATGCTAGGCTTCCAAAACAGAATGTATATATTTATATTCACAATTACTTCTGGTTTTAGTCTAAATAAAATTTTCTCTGTGGCTCCCTGTAATAATTACAACTGTGTTGTCAGCAGCAAAGAAGATAGTTCACATAATGACAATGGTCCTTTCCAAAACAACAGCTGATACAACGCAGGCCACACATGTGTCCTCACTTGTCTACTTTGATGGTTCCTTGGGTTTGTCTTCTTAAGACAGAGTCTCGTGCAGCCTGGCTGGTTTCTCACTCACTGTACTGCCTAGGACGGGTGACAGGCCAGTGGCAGCTCTGCGCGGCTCACCCTCATCTTCCAAGCCTCTCCTCAGGTCCTGCTTACAACAGCTTCCTGAAACTCAACTTAGCAGAAACTTCAAGTCCGCCCTGTCTGAAGACTGTACTCAGAGACTCTCATACACACAGACAAAAAAAAGCGGCATGTAAGCTGAGCATGGCGGCATGTGCTTTTAATCTGAACATTCAGGAGGTAGAGGCAGGAGAATCTCTGTGAGTTCAAGACCAGACTGGACTACATATTGAGTTTCAATAGCCAGAGCTACATCCTGGGATCACGTCTCAAAACAAACAAAAAAGTACCGCTATTTAGAAATCTAATCTTGGGCTGGAGAGATGGCTCAGTGGTTAAGAGCACTGACTGCTCTTCCAGAGGTCCTGAGTTCCATTCCCAACAACCACATGGTGGCTCACAACCATCTGTAATGGGATCTGATGCCCTCTTCTGGTGTGTGTCTGAAGACAGCTACAGTGTACTCATATAAATAATAAATAAATAAAACTTAAAAAAGAAAAAGAAATCTAATCTCATAAACATAGAAACCTAAAATACAACTACAGATTTTTATACTAAAATACTTCAGATTAAAAACGTGAAAAAGGGGGGGGGGGCAGGCAAGGGTGAAGAGGGAAAATAAGTGTTTATTATAAAATGGAAACTGAGCTGGAGAGATGGCTCAGAGGTTAAGAGCAGCGCTTGACTGCTCTTCCAGAGGTCCTGAGTTCAATTCCCAGCAACCACATGGTGGCTCACAACCATCTGATGCCCTCTTCTGGTATGTGTCTGAAGACAGTGACTGTGTACTCAAATAAAATAAATAAATTAAAACAAACAAACAAACAAAACAAAATGGGAAAAAAAAAAAAAGAAAATTACACTGAACTATAAAGATAGTATTTTTTTGTTGTTGTTTTTTTGAGACTGGGTTTCTCTGTGTAGCCCTGCCTGTTCTGAAACTCAATCTGTAGACCAGGGTGGCCTTGAACTCAGAAATCCGCTTGCCTCGGCCTCCCAAATGCTGGGATTAAAGGCGTGTGTCACCACGCCCAGCTTAAGATAGTATTTTTCAAAAAGTTCAGATAACAAAAGTATGAGTAATTTCCAGACACTCTGAAAGACAAGAGAGGTTGACACGCAGCCCCACCAGGTCTTCCCTTGGCACCGGCCACTTGCAGTGCACCAGCAGAGTAAATCGGCTCAGAGGACAGGGTGAGACAGGGAGTGACAGGAAGGAGTGGTGCCCTGTGGGTGTGTGGGGGGTGCTGGTTTGAAAAGGTACAAGAAATGCCTTGTCCAATCACACAGCAGCAGTAAACACTGAGAAACCCCATGAAAACAAGAACTGGAGGGGGCTGTGATCCACATCAACATACGCCAGGCTGCCTGATTCCTGCATAAGTGGGCCAGCCTTGCAGACACTGACAGGAGGACCCCAACATGCAAAGACAGAAGAATGTAATCAGAGGACCCCTGGCTTTCCTTACCTGTCTTGGAAGAGACGGAGGGCTTCATGTGCCCAAATGCGAATGAGACCTTCAACAGGCAGTGTCTCCAGGGGTCTCAGTGCTTCAAAGATTCCTCTTACCCACCGAGTCATCTCACGGGGTGAATAGATATAGTGTGGCTGTGTGTCCTGAGTAAACCTCTCCTGGAGGAAAAGGGGAAGCTTATGGAAATGTCTGATAACATGAAAAGAGGCTAAAAGGTAAAATGCTATAAACATGTACTTCTGCAGTAAAGAGACCTAAAGTATTCAAGATCGAATATGGAGCAGTGTGAAGGCTGAGACAGCTGGGCCGTTTTTTGCTAGAGCACTCGTCCAGGATGTCAGAGGCCCTGGGCTTCATCCCAGAGACATGTAACACGCATAAACTCTATTCATAGAGATCAGAGGACAAAGACACCTCCAACAAAGCTATACAGAGAAACCCTGTCTCGAAAAACCAAAAAAAAAAAAAAAAAAAAAAAAGCCAGGCATACACATTTAATCACAACACTCAGAAGGCATTAACTTGTGTCTGTCTGTCTCTCTCTGTGTGCATACTGGAGTAGAGATCAGAGGGCCACTTGAATGAGTTGGTTCTCTCCTTTGACACGTAGGTTTCTGGGGTCATCAGGCTTGGTGGCAAGCACCAGCTGAATCATTTCATTACCACCCCAAAGTGATATTTAAATGTCCAAAGAATATCAAATCCTCCTGCCTCAACCTCCTAGGCAGCTGAGATGACAAGCCTGTGCCACCAGACCTATTGGATCCCAGCTGTTCAGCAAGTTTTTCCTCCCCTGCAAAAGAAAGTAGTTCTGAAGAGCAGAGCCACCACTTACCTGTGACATGGTATAGAACTCCACCATGGCGGCAGTGAGGGGTTCTGCGTAGGTGCGGAGTGAGGGAATGAGCCTCAGCATGGCACGGTTGAAGGTGCCATAGATCTGCGTCAGGGAGGCTGGCCCTGGGTAATCCACATATACGACAGGCACGTGGCGCAGGAACCTGCACAGGGACAGCAGAACTCAGCACCTCACCATGGACTCAGCCACCGTCACCCCAAATCCACCCAACAGGACGCTGCTTGGTGGGATCTGACCTAAGCATAGTTAGTGCACAAACCTGGAACAAGCAGGCCAACAATTCAGGCCCCGCGCTGGCCTTGCAGACTCGTGTGACTAGCTCACTATTCCCATCAAGTCAACATCCCCTCCTCTTCCCGCTCCTTTTTTCCTTTCTTTTCCTTGTGTTTTTTTGTGGTATCGTAGGGACTGAACCCAGCACCCACTGCTGCACGCCAGGCACTGGAGCACTGCCTTTGGCTGCTGCACGCCAGGCGCTGGAGCACTGCCTTTGGCTGCTGCACGCCAGGCGCTGGAGCACTGCCTTTGGCTGCTGCACGCCAGGCGCTGGAGCACTGCCTTTGGCTGCTGCACGCCAGGCGCTGGAGCACTGCCTTTGGCTTAGTGCTTTGTTCTTTTTGAACATCTTGAGATGGTTTTACTCTGAGCTTAGATGGCCCAGCCTCTAAAGTCTGGGATTATAGCACATTACCACCTTACTCAACTGTTAGTGATTTTATTTAACCTATCTTCTTGGTTACAGTACAGGACAATTAGCCCAGGAGGAATCATTTCATATGCAATGTTTCAACTAATTAGTGGAGACACACATACATGAACGTCCACGTCCCTCCCCTCCCCCCATCACACTATGCTCGTGGAAGTCAGAGGATAACTTTCTACCCTTTGAGTCCTGGGGGTTGAACTCAGGTTGTCAGGTTTGACAGGAACCTCTTTTAGTCACCCACACACCTGGCCAGTGTGATATGCATGCACACACACGTGACCCAGTCCATGGAGTTGCTTACCTGTGTGAGAGGGGCTTTCTCCCAGGGTCAGTGGGTGGATTACAAGCCCCAACAAACTGGATTCTCTCTAGCTTTACCCACGTTTGGTCTGAGGTACGATAGAAGCCTCCATGTTCCACCATCTGAAGTTAAAGATTGTGTAACCATTAGCAAGCTGTGGATGAGCACTGCAGTGGGGAGGACCGGCCCTGGCACACACCTGTCTGATGAAGGAGATAACTCTCTGTGTGCCGTACTTATCCATATCGGGCAAGTTGATTTCATCACAGAACAAGACCAACCACTTTCCAAGCTGAACAGGAGCCAAGACAACACCGTTAGGTGTGCGCCTGTATTCGCAGTAGTGGTCAAACGTCTTCAGCAACAGCTCTGGTGTAGTGGCACTTGAGAAGTTTAGGCCCACAACCTTTGGTAGGTAAACACAAAATAGCTTCACTATTCAAGCTCATACTTCACCCCAAACTCTCCTGTTTATACCATCTCCTGGTCTTACCTCCATGTCAGGCAAGGCCCGGAGCGCGCTGAAGAGTGTCATGGTCTTACCAGACCCAGGAGGGCCACATAAGACGAGGGGTTTGTGTTCAGCCAGCCAAGTATACAAGAGAGCTTCATGGCGGACTGTATCTAAGGTTGGCACGACGACATCTGGGGCTGCTACCTTGTGTGTCTCCACTTCAATCTGAGGCACCTTGGCCTGCCATGGTGACCACTCACCACTGATGGACACCTACATACAAGACGGGGATAAGTTACTCCGTGGCTCCTGTGCCTCCTGTCTTCCAGGACTACCTAGTTTGAACAGTTTAAATCTCCAAAGTACAGACAGGACAAGCTCATCCACATTTCCCGCTGTCTTGTAAAGCCAGACACTATTAGAAAACGCCAAGTTCCGGACAGGCTGCTGCTCTAGGACAAATCAGGCTGTGTCCCGCCACGCTTACCTCATAGTCAATGATGGGGACATTGGGCGCAGTAGGCAGTGGCACAGTGGTGATCCTCCGGATGTACTCGCCCAGCTCTGCTCTCATCTTCAGCCGGCTGTCTCCAGATAAGGACCAGAGGATGGCGTAAACCAGATAGCGCTATGGAAAAGTAAAATTCAATTTTGATGAAATCTGAACCAAATGGAAGACTGACGGCAGGGTTAGGTCTGACCCTCTGTGGACAGTGGATCCCCTCTGTGACTCTCTTAGCACCTGCTTCCCCACGAAAGCTTGACCTTTACCCAGGAGACAACATGCTCCAAGTGCACAACGTTGCCAAGTGCAGCCCTGACCTGAATGTAGCGTTCCAGCTGCTCAATCTGCATGGGGAAATCAGGATGGTTGGCATTGTACTGCGCCACGTTGCGGCAGGCCTGGTGCAGCATGGAGAAGAGTGAGCCCAGGCAGCGCAGGCGCGTCAGGTCCATGATGTGCTCCAGCTTGAAGGCGTGCTCCAGAGCCTTGGTGACCAGGCCGTTGGATGTGAAGTACGGCTGCATGATCGTTGCTGCATCTCTTTGAATCTAAAAGGAAGAACAAAAACGTACATGGGGCTGGAGAGATAGCCCAGCAGTTAAGAGCAAAGACTGCTCTTCCAGAGGTCCTGAGTTCAATTCTCAGCAACCACATGGTGGCCCACACCCATCTGTAATGGGATCTGATGCCCTCTTCTAGTGTGCTGAAGTCAGCAACAGTGTATTTTCATATACACTGAAATGAATACATGAATCTTATGGTGAGGGGGTTTCCATCTATCCTAACCTATATCTGTGGGAGGGTCATGCAACCCTGAAATAAACAAACTTCAGGTAACAATCTAACAGCCAAGCCTCAGTCCTCACTTCTTCACCCTAGTGCTTCCTCAGGGATACCACATTTCACCGGAACACAGACAAGGGCATCATTCATGACTTATAAAGAAAAAGAAAGTAAATGAAAATGCACTTCACATTTTAAAATTATTGTATGGTGTGTGTGTGTGTGTGTGTGTGTGTGTGTGTGTGAGAGAGAGAGAGAGAGAATATGAATGCATGCCATGTGTGTGTGAGAGAGAGAGAGAGAGAGAGAAAATATGCATGCCATAATCCTCAGAGGACAACTTGAGGGATCCAGAGTTCAAACTGAGATCAACAGGGCTGGAGCAAGTGTCTTTACCACCGAGTCATGTGACTTTCTCACTTTTAAGTTTTCTAATAACTATTTAGCTTTTGCAAGCTGCTCCAGCAAGTCTCCTCAGGAGCTGTGTAAGAAAGCTGGCTGTTTGCTCTCTCTCTAACCCCACACATGCTCCTGTACCCAAGCCTGTGGCCTCCAGGACGGGCAGCCTTCACACCTGCAGCATTGGAGAAGCCGCCTCTTCACCTTCGTCTTCTTTGCCTTTCCGCCTACGCTGTGCCTCGTCCTCCCCTTCATCCAGGGGAATGCTGCGCAGCCTGGCCAGGAAGTTATTGAAGATCATGTCTGTGCTCAGGACGTCCTCACTGAACCACACCATGCCACAGCGAGACACTGTGGCCAGGGTTGCGTACTTCAAGTCCTGCACTTCAAACATTATTCGCACCTTGGAGGAAGAATTAGGCAAATTAAATCATGAAAAGTTTTTTTTTTCACATAAAAAAACAAAAAACAAAAACAAAAACAGTATACAGCTCATATGGCTATAATACTAATCTGTTCTCTAGGTAAGAATGTGGGTAGGAAACTCTGCCCTGTGGCATGGGGCCCAGCTACCTCACAAAGTGCTGTCATGGCAAGCCTCAGTGGGCAGGTTTCGCCTATAAATATAGCTCCCATATTCCCAACACCCGAACTCACCCACCTGAATTACAGGCCCATTCTATCTCCACTTACATCCAGAGTTAGGCCACCTGCCCAGATCTCTCATCTGGTCAACAGTGGGGCTAAGATTCTAAGCAGAAGGTCAGAATCTCAATCCTTAACCTCAGAGTCATCTATCTTACAAAAATCAAGCTATCAGACCAGAGTCAGAATCCACAGGACAGTCAGTCCTCAAAGGGACCTAAGAACATCAATAGGGGGGTAGGTGGTGGTGGTAAGAAGTTCACACTTCAGTGGTGGCGCACGCCTTTAATCCCAGCACTTGGGAGGCAGAGGATTTCTGAGTTCGAGGCCAGCCTGGCCTACAAAGTGAGCTCCAGGACAGCCAAGGCTACATAGAGAAACCCTGTCTTGAAAAGACCTCCCCCGCCCCCAAAGTTCACACTTCAAGACAATGCCGACACAAACATCTAAAGGCCATAGGCCCCACATGTCTCTCACACTGCTTCTCTTCTCTTCATGCCCTCCTCCCCCAGCCAATCCTACAGGCCCCACTGAACTGCCAGCCACTCAGCAGCTCATCTGCAGGGACAACCCCAAGCCTCCTGGAAGTGCACAGTTGGAACTTCGGACACACGGTGCCCTGTGTACACCAGGGCACACACCTTTGATGAAGTTCAACTTACAAATCAGGCACAGTAACTGATTAATTGACAATAAAAGTTATCTAAAACTTGTAAGCTGCTTAACTCTGGAATTCTCTACTTAGTATTCCCCAGCTGTAGATGACATGGCTAGCTGAAGTCTTGGACTGTGGAACTGGGACCAGTGGGAGACACACCTAAGGAGCACAGACTGTGGGCACTCACATTGGGTGGCAGGCTAAGGCGCTCTCCGTTAGGCAGCGTCAGGAGCTTGTTGTCATCAAGCACGGAGTTCAGGTTCTCCACCCACTCGGGGTCCACATCACCATCAAAGACAATCCATTGGCGTTTCTGCAGCTCACCTCTCACATTGTCTATGATCCTAGTTTTAAAAAAAAATTTCAAAGGCTTACTCAAACCAGGACTCCTGGATTTGAAACGCTCCCCCTCCCGATGCTCCTGTTATTTGTGTGAACAGTGTGACTGTAAACGCTTGGATCCTACAGCCCCGGAAATGCAAACATCAAACAGGGTCAACATACTTTCTCAGCACGTGCGTGAAGAGTCCATCTGTCCACTCCCTGGTGTTGGGATCCAAGGTCCCATAGAGGTGGTCTTTGCTGATGGCCTTGGGGTCAATTATGTGGGCCACGCCCTCCACACCCTCAAGCCTCTCAAGAGCCTTCAGCAGCACACGCCAGGCCATGCTCTTCCCACTTCCTGAAGGCCCAACCATCATCAGGCCATGGTTAATCTGGGTGATCTGATAGAGCTGGAGAACCTGCAGGGCCAGAGATCAGCACTGAGACCGTTAGGGGAAAAGAGACAGACAGGCCATGTGGCACTTCTGGAAACGGAAGCTCTTAATTCCTAAAGCCAGGGAACCCCAAGACTCTGTGGGAACCATATCTCAAAGACACCTCTACACCAGGGAACCCCAAGACTGTGGGAACCATATCTCAAAGACATCTCTACACCAGGGAACCCCAAGACTGTGGGAACCATATCTCAAAGACACCTCTACACCAGGGAGGCAGTTTGGGCCAGTGGAATAGATAGATGTCTTCTATGCTCTCTGTATATGGAAACATCCAAAGATTCTCCAAGGATGAGGAAAGATCAAATGGAAAGGATTATTTCATATAGAGTACTCAGGTCAACACACGCAGTAGGTATAAATAACAGAGCAGAGGAAGGAAAGAAACTGGCCGGTAAGGAAAGTGCAGCTGACTGTCAACTGAGACTTAACTCTCGGACTGGGAAATCCTTAAAGGCATAAGCAATTCCTTATAATCATACTTTTAGTCAGCATTTTTAGAGGTAGTGCTACATGTAAGAGACATGTTTTCCTACCTGTGTGTTAGTAAAGGGACATTTAAGGAAGCCTTGGGCAAATCTAAGTCACTCTATGCCCACATTAGCCTCAGTGAACCAGTCTCCTCAGATGGGTGGGAGCAGCAATTGGAGTACCTTTTCAACCCACATCCCGCCAACTTCTTCTCCATCGCCGTATGTCAAGTACATCTCCTGACACACTTTCTTCAGCTCTTCTCGAAGGGCTGTCATCTCTCCACGGTGGTACTGGACTCCAGGGAACACGTCAGACAGGAGGCTGAAGAGCAGTGGGATATCTTCTGCCACCAGCTTGGGCACCATTGTCTCACAGACACTCTGGATCAGAATCTATGGGGTGGAAGGAAGAACCCCAGACAGGAGGATCACACTGAGAACTCAGGGTTCTAAGGTGAATTTCATAACATGCATGTTTTCAACAGAACACTTGTAAGCGGGGTGTGGTAGTGGGTACCTGTGATCTCAACACTTGGGAGGATGAGGATAGCCATGAGGTTCAAGGCTAGCCTAGGCTACATAGACTATAGTACATAGGTCTACAGAGTGAAGGGGAAACAGACAGTATTACACACAAACCTCCTGCTCAGGCAGGTTCTCAGCAATCTCTCCTTCATCAACTGCTTCCCCCCGTTCTTCTTTCTCCCTTTTTATCTTCTGGATCCGCTCCCTCTTCACATTGCCCGCACTTACAAGCACACTCTTCAAAGCCCGAAGCCCAAAGTCATAATGGCTTTGAGAAGACAGCTGCTCATCACACAGTCTGAAAGAGAAAAGGCTCTTTAATAGAGTGCAAACAGCATTTACAGTGAAGAAGTGAGATGGGCATCTGAGAGACGTGGGGTTGGACAGCAACAATAACTATCAGCTAGACACATGCCTGAGACCGGCTCTCAGCTACTCACTTAAAGAACGGGACGATCTTGTTGGCAAGGACTTCAGCAGTCCGGAAGCCCTGTGAGTAGAGCATGACCTGGGCGATCAACTGCCTGTCAGGTTTGGTCATCGCCAAGCTCCTGAAGAGCTTCTTGAGGTTGTCGGGGAGGTTTGAGCGACCTGCATAGCCTGGGTTCATGGTGATGAAGATAGCCATGTCTGGGCTAACCTTGACTTGTTTGTTCAGCAGTTCACAAGTAATGGGGGCTGAGGCTGAAATGAGACGACACAACACCACTCACTCAACCTCAGAGGCTCTAACCGGGCTACTCTGACCAGCCAGGCCAACCCCTCTGTTACTCCCAAGGTCAGGCACACAGAGGGCAACTGTGAAGCCACCAGAGGTTCACTGATTGGGTAAGCAGTGCTGAATGTCACAGGGCAACAGGGGATCAAACCTGTCAGTGAATCCAAGTGACACAACCAAGAATCATGAGAATTGCCTCCTTTTAGCATCAGCTCAGCTTACAAAGTAAACCCTCCAGCTGCCTGAATGACTTAAGAATGTGCGTATTTGCTCTGTGAGAGACTATAGGGGTGCCCTGATATTCATCTTTTCTTTAGGTCTGGAAAATTCTAACACACATTGCTGTTACTATGGAGTAAGAGTAAACAAGAAAGTCATTGGGTGGCACATGCCGTTAGACCCAGCACTTGGGAGGCAGAGGCAGGCACATCTCTGAGTTCAAGGCCAGCCTGTTCTACAAAGCCAATGCCAGGACAGCCAGGGCTATACAGAGCAAATCTGTGAAAAACAAAGTAAACCAGAAAAGGCTGAAGTAGGTGCAGACAGGACCAGTGTCTCGCCTACCTAGCTGCATAGCCAGGACGTCTTCTGGCACCAAGCTTAGCTCTATCACATGTGCCTGGGCTCTGTTAGGTGCCGAGAGGAAGGCCACCCCTGGAGCCTTCCAGAACAGCTACTCCTATGCTGACAGAGGACTCCACAGACCACATGGTGGGAGCACTGAGGTCAAACAGGTGCTAAGGAGGCTGGCTTTCCAGTGGCGCAGGAAGGAAAAGCCTCCCAAGAGCCCCTGTGGGATTCGTGTGTGGAAAGGAATGTGCTGTGGCCTTGGCCTTGCAAAGGGTGCTCTGCTCCAGGCTCCGTAGGCTCTGGTACTGCTGCTGCCACCATCAGGAAGCAAATGATCCCAAACCACCCAGCCCGCACTCGCCTCCAACCCTGACTCAGTGCTTGCTCATGGAAGGAAGGAAGTGAGCGCACATCAGATTTCCCTCCAGCTCCTCAATGGTTACAAAAAGAGAACGAAACAAACCCCACAGAAGTCTTACTCTTGTCATAGTTGGGGTTGGAATGCTCCCGCAGTGCCTCTTGTATGCATTGCACCTGCTGGGATACAGCTGAGAGCATGCGCTCCTCCAGGCGGTTAAACTCATCAAAGCAGCCCCACGCGCCCACTTGGCAAAGTCCTACAAAGATACGTCCCATAGCCTAGAGTAAAAAGAACCAAAGAGGCTTAATTAAATCATTTGTTATGGACCGACGTGTGTCCCATTCCTCCATGTCCTAGCCCCAGTGTTACTGTACTTGGACACAGGTCCCACAGGAGGTAAAACGAAGGGAGACTCATCGGAGAGGTCTGGGGTTCTTTCTTGCAGGAGTTAGTTACTAGAGTCCACCCTTCCGGCCCTTGCCCTTCTCTCTGCACACGTGATAGGTTAGCAATCTGCACACAGAGCAGAGGGGCCTCACTGGGAACCACACCTATCACCACTGTGGGCTCTGGCCTGTGCAGAGACAGCTTGTAGTCCAACTCTGAGCAAGTCACATCATTCTGAAACCTACAACTTCTCTCTTCAAAATGAGAATACTATCTACCTCCCAAAATGGACATTCAATCCTCATTCACATAAAAACATTGCCACTACAAAGATGTACTGAGAAATGCATTTTCTATCTTATGCCAATAAAATCCTTCTGACAAAACTATAGTTTCTATTCTAATACTTTTTTTGTTCGAGTTGAAAACATTTTCTATAATATTTATTTTCAGATACAGACATCAAGCATTACCTCAAAAAGTGTTTTACTTTCTAGAGCGAAAGGTCTAGCACCATGGGAGAGCGGCAGGCAGCGCGCCTGACATTCTGGGTTTGACCTCTGGTTTGGGAAGGGAGGATAACTTCTGCTTGAGGTGACAGTGATGCCTACTAGCCCTGCTGAGATAGGAGTCTTAGTTCTAGGCCAGCTTGGGCTATACAAGGAAACCCAGTCTCAGATACAGACACAGACAGGCTTCAATGTGTGCTAGTCTTTGCTGCAGGCCGGACAGCACCAGGGAAGGCCTGTCTGCACGGGGGCTGAGACGGGAGGCTTGCTAGCGTTAGACAATGTAAACAACCCCTACCTGGAAGTCAAAGGTCTCGTCGCAGTTGAAGACTAAGACGAAGCGTCCCAGCTGGTGGCCGAGGGCTTTGACAGACTCCGTCTTCCCGGTCCCGGCAGGTCCTAGGATTCGGGATAGAGAGAATTTAGTATTCAAGTCCATTACCTAGTAAATTCCTGGCTTGAAAAAAAGCCATAAAATTTATTTTTAAAATTGCTATAATAAATGCAAGGAAATTAAAGATTTTAGAATGTAAAACCATGGAATAAATAAACTCATCCAGACCATCAGGTTTGTGTGTAAAATTAAGATCTGCCATGACTCTGTCTGTCCAGGTCTGTGAAGTAACTTACCAAAGGGGGAGCCCCCAAGCCTGGCCTCCAAAGCTTGTGTCATTGTCAAATAGCAACGGTCAGTGAGGGGCGTCTGAACCAGCTTGTCTTGAACACCCAGGTACTCAAAGCCATAGTTAAACTTGGCATTGGCCATCTGAATGGACAGCTGCTGTAACACGTCTGTTTGCTTAGGGTCAAAGTAAAATCGCATCTGGCTGAGCCATTCGAAAGATTTGGCGTTGTCGATCTTGCTTTTGATCAAGGACCTGGTAACATCCCTTTGGTGAACCAGCTCTGTGATCTGAGGAAGTAGAAATTTGCCATAAGCTAAAGCAACATTATGCTGTTTGGGTCTGCAGACTATCTGTTAAGTTGACACAGGCTTCAGGCCCAGTTGCAGTGACCAGCAGCAAATCTTCAAAACTGCAAACAGAACTTCACCAGAAGGAACACTGGAAATGTTATCCATGTAATAGTATCAAAGACTCAGAGTTACAGAAAACATAAAGCCAAGCACCCCCGTAAGTGAGAGCCCTGGGCAGCGGACTGTGACAGAGCAGCTCGGTCACGTGCACCCTACAGGCTGTCTACCTTGTGCCCCACCCTGCTGCAGCCACCCCTCTGGGAAGAGGATACAAGGAGCTAGTCATGGCCAGTGGTGCTGGTGCATGCCTTTAATACCAGCACTTAGGAGACAGAGGCAGGCAAATCTCTGTGAGTTCAAGGCCAGTCTGGTCTACAGAGTAGGTCAGAATGGGTTGCAGGATAGCCAAAGCTACACAGAGAAACCCTGTTTTGAAAAAACTTTAAAAACAAAAACAACAACAACAAACCAAGGCTGGTCCCTTTCCTTCTCTTACATAGTCATATATTATTCTTAAAGAGATTATTCTTAAAGAGGAACAGAACCAAACATCAGGCAGGCGCTCACGGAACACCTGTGTCCACACATTACCATGGTCAAAAGCCTCATGCAAGCCAGGCTGACCTAGAACTCCTTCCTGATGCCCTTCCCTTGCCTGCACTTCCCAAAGCCAAGGTTACAGGTGTGGACCCCAACTCCCAGCCTATTTTTCTTTTGATAAACGGCACATTTTAAAGCAACTTTCCCTTCCACTGCATGGGCTGAGAGGTAAGACCGGGCATGAGGCTCACCAAGTGCTCCAGCTTCCTTCTCCGGAGAGGAGGCTGCTCCATGAGGACAGAGTCCGCTAAGACGTTGAGTGTGACCTCCACATTGCTCAGCACAGACTGCAAGGGCCCCACATCACCACCTCCCCCAACGTTGCTCAGTGCATTCTCCACATTCTCAGACCAGGCTATCTGGGCTGACAATACCACTAGCTGGGCCTAGGAAAGAAGAGAGACAGGGTTGCTTTCCGAGACGGGGCATCACTGCTCCTTGACTGGTTCTGAACTCACCACTCAACTGGCCTTCCTATCTCACTGCCCTCCCTCCCCAAGAGCCTGAGTATAGGTGCCATCGCCTGGTTCGCAAGGGGTCATTAGCAGGGACAATTTTGGGATGTTGGTTTCTTTACAAACACACAAACATTACAGGAATGTGCTTTCATTTTAATCCCAGGCGTGGGGTGTGGAGTGTGGGGCTGCTTCGGACTGTCTGCAGTAACTGACTATGATTTGCCTTGTGCTCTAGAAGAGTTATGGTTTTGCCAGTTGCAGACAGTTTCTATGGTTGTACAACATTTGGAATTCTGGAAACTTTTTAGAGGGTATATAAATGTAAGGGCCCCAAGAGGGGTTGTTGGTCATTTAAGGAGATCAGTTGCGGTTTGCTAGTAGTTACGCTCAAAGAAACAAAAGGAAAGATTCCCTCTCCTCTATCCTTTCTCTTCTATCTAGTGATAGGGGGTGAAACCAGGGGGATAATGGGTGGGAAAAAATAAACAAACAAACAAACAAACAAACAAACAAACAAACACCAAGTAGCCAAGACCATCATCTTCAAGTCCTTGAGAGCTGAGATCTTCAGGCTGCTTGCTTCTATTTAAGATTACCTGGTATTTATCAATCCAAGTAATGTAAGTATTTGGGTCAATAGAAGTTGCTTTTCCAAAAATCTCCACTTCTGTAACAGACTCTGCCAGAAGTTTAGCCAAGGTGACTCTCATCTCCTTTTCCACCAGAGTGAGCCACTCATTGATTTTGGGGTGTTCAGTGATGGACACTGGAGTTTTAAACATAACCTGAAGATAAAAAGACATTAGTACTTTTTTTTTTTTTTTTTTTTAGACAGTTTCTCTGTATAGCCCTGGCTGTCCTGGAACTCACTTTGTAGACCAGGCTGACCTCGAACTCAGAAATCCACCTGCCTCTGCCTCCCGAGTGCACTGAAGGAGTTACAGAGATCATGTGTGAAGCTGAATCAAAAGGATGGACCAACCAGTGACTGCAGCTGTCAGGGATCCTTCCCATAATTAGCCACCAAAATAAACACTATAGCATATGCCAGCAAGATAATGCTGAAAGGGACCTGATATAGCTGTCTCATGGGAGGCTATACCAGTGCCTGGCAAACACGGAAGTGGTTGCTCACAGTCAGCTATTAGATGGAACACAGGACTCCCAAGGAAGGAGCTAGAGAAAGTACCCAAGGAGCTGAAGGGGTCTTCAACCCT
>LR756406.1:1946459-2114088 GCA_902729485.2 Mus minutoides | reverse complement strand
TAACTAACTAGTTCCCCCTGCGCTCATGTCTCTAGCTGCACATATGGAAGAAGATGGCCTAGTTGGCCATCATTGGGAGGAGAGGCCCCTTGGTCATACAGATTTTATATGCCCCAGTACAGGGGAACGCCAGGGCCATTATGTGGGAGGGGGTGGGTAGGGGAGCAGGGCGGGGATGCGGGAGGGTAAGGGGAAATTTCTGGATAACATTTGAAATGTAAATGAAGAAAATATCTAATAAAGAGAGAAAAAAAAAAAAGACTGGAGGAGTCCGAGAGTGAGGGAAGTATCCAAGCCACAAAGGTGCTGAGCTTACCTCCTCCCCCTCCCGGGATGAGATGCCGAGGACCACAGAGTTATCCTCATTTAAGATGATGCTGGAAACACCAGCGAACATTTTCTTGAAGTGCTTCTGCAACTTAGCCACGTTCTTGCTATTTCCAATGATTTCGAGCAAATCTTCATCACCCACAAAGTAGAACCTGAAATCAAACAACCCAGCGGCTACTGCCTGGTGCATAGAGCACCGGTGACTGAGCAAACCCAGCGGCTACTGCCTGGTGCATAGAGGGAGACTGAGCAAACTGTCCCCGTACAGGAGAAAGCAGCTGCAAGAGAGACCTCAGGCCTGAACTCAGATCTCAAACATCTGCCAGGGGCTGCTGAGAGACACATTACAGTAAGATGTGGGAGAACTCTGCCGTTCACCTAAGTCATTTTGGCAGCATCTGCTCTACTCGCCCTACGCAAACTCTTTGGAAAGGAGGAGAGAGCACTCAGGAGACAGCAGAGCTAGACCCCAAGTGATTCAAGCGGCTTACAGAGAAAACGAGCTTAGTGATGCTTGGTAAGATGAAGGCAGAAAACTGGGAGTTCAGGTAGCATTAGAGATGGGCACGGAGAGGCAGAGGGCTCAGTGAGTTGGCCATCCCTTCAAGTAAACTGAGCAACACCAGGCAAAGGGAAGAGGACAGACGGAGCATAGCACAGCTGAACTTGATCTGTCTCAGGCTTACCTGGGGAAAGATGAGCGCTCCCGTTCCAGGTACTCCCCCAATGCTTTCTGGATCTTCCCCAGCAGGTCTGCCAACCTTTCCAGAGACCTCTGGACTCCTTGTATGTTCAGAACATCCATCACAAGTGGAGACTTGGAGACTTTTTTCATCAAAGCCAAAAACTCTGTGCTGATACTAAAGAACCAAGGGGAGCGGGTCAGCCTTGGCAGAGGGCTCCTCAGCCCTGCCAGCACCTGACCCACGGGAGCTGTACCTCTGGAAGCGCTGGGTTTCCACAGGCAGCAGATGTTTGATGTCCGCACTGCCTGTGAAGATGCCTTCCAAGTAGACCCAGCGCCTCTGCACGTCAATCCACACGTCAAAGAGAGCCATGATTCGGTTCAGCTTGTCCTCCCAGCTCAGGGCATCTTCTTCAAAAACCTAGTGGGCACACAGGAGGACAGAGCTTAACTGCCAACTTTTTCACTCAGATATGCCAAAGTTCACTGAAAATAACAAATTAGGAGCACACTTTACATAACTAGGCATCTGAGGTATAATAACGAAGAGTGCCCTGCGCTGCTGTACCTTGTAATAGGGAGAGAGTTTCATGGCAGAGACGCTGTTGATGTGCTCCTTGACCTTGTTGAAGAGGTCATCCCAGCCTCGGATGAGGCGGCATTTGTTCTGATAGTTGACCAAGTCTAGTTCGTATGTGTTCCACACTTCCCGTATCTGAGCGGAACCAGGAAGAGGCTGTTACAGTACAAATCAATACTGCAGGGGCAGCAAACATTAGGGGACACACATGACTGTAGATGATAAAGCTTCATTTTCCATGATCAGATCTATACAACAGCCTGATACCCTCTCTCATCACTTGCCTGCTTCAAAAATTCTTCCAAGGCCATCTCGCCTTGTGCCACCAGCAGCACATCCTTTACGACAGCTTCGTTCTTCTGAAGGTCCACGTCCCAGATCTGGCCCAGCGTCAGCTCAGAAACCACCCAATTAACATGAAGCCTCTTCATCAACTGTTTCCAGTGGCGGTCTTTAAGTGCTTCTGATTTCAATTCAATTACCAACATGTTTATCTGTTCAGGGACAGAGTTACATGAGCAGGTGCCTTTTGAAGACGTCCAACACCCACTTGTGGCAGTCCCCTACCTTCATGTAGCCTTTCAGCAGCCTCTGAACAAACTCATAGGAAGCATACTGCCGAAGCCTTGCAGGGAAGTTCTTCAGCTGGTTCAAGAGGCCGTCTAGGTTTTGTCGAAGCTGTCAGGAGACACAGGAGAACAGAATCACATACACAGACACACATTCCACACACACCCCATACACTGTTTTTTACTTTTTCGTCTAAGACACAGTCATGAATTTATCCAAGGCTAGCCTTGAAGTTACACAAGCCCACCTGCCTCCACCACCCAGCGCTCTGGGGACCGAACCTAAGGCTTCGTGCATACTGGGCAAGCACTCTACCTACCTTTTGAGGGCTCTAAAACAAACTTTCAGCTTCTATGAACCACATAACCAACACACTGGGTACAAGTGACAGCTTGGGAACTTGGCAAGTTCTCTCTGTGACAGTTAACACACAGACAGAATCACAGCCGTCCACTTTGGTAGCTACCTTCCGAGGCTGAACGGAGACCCACGGCTGCTCCTTCATTTGATCGATCTGTTCCCAGACCTTAGAAAGCTCCGACCACACACCTTTGAGGTCTTGTAACTCCTCCAAGGCCACCTGGGATGGAGAAGGCAAGGAGGTTAACCCGGAACATGAAAACAGCCCAGGCATTAGAAACAAGAGAAAAACTACCTTTGTATTTGGCAGGGTCTGGTAGAGCAAGTTTTCCAGACTTTGCCCTCATGGGTCCATACCTGTACACGTTCTTCACTGCCACTGAGGAGGCCTGTGTCTGTGAGTTCCAATGCTTCCTTAGCCTTTGCACATTTCTCTCTGTCATCCTTCAGCCGGCCGAACTTCCCTTCATATATGGTGAGGGCCTGAAGAGCCTCCTCAGGACGCAGATTGCCCTGAAATAGCCAGAGCAGAGTGGCAGGACTGTCTCAGGGGAGGGAGCACTGGGGCTCAGAGGTGCTGGAGCCAATGGTGACAAAGCAGAGACCATGCCTAACAGCCTAGCTAGCAGCTGCCTTGGGCAGAAGGGTTGCTTGGGTATGCAAGCGTAAGGCAGCATAGCAAGATAGCACCAAAATAACAGTGAGGGCGGGAACAGACCCCTCTGCCTTAGCCTGAATGACTGGCTACCCTGCAGCCTTTTAGTTCCCGGAGGGCAGACACATCTTCCGTACTGAAAAGTTATGCCTAGGTACAGCTTCTCTGTCAGAAAGAAGCCATGCTGTGCTGCTGGTTGGCAGGGTTAAGTGACACTCACTGTGACAGGTTTGGTCTTCTCCCAGTCTGTCAACAGATCGGTGGTCCGGCTTTCCACGGCTCTGTCCTCCTGTACAATCTTCATTTGCAGGTTTGCCACCTGTTGCTGAATGGCAGAGTCCTTCCGACGCATGATGTCATTGAAGGCCCCCCACTCACCCTCGATGTTGTCAATGTAAAGCCAAGAAGGTGGGAACTGGAACCTTTGTTTTTCCAGCAGACGCTGACCATTGCGGTAGAGCTTTGAAAGGTAAAAGGATAAACTTTTTTTTCCCCTATAACAATAGGAGAAATTACTGCCAACATCCCAACAAGATGCAAGACTCCTGGGACAGAAGGACACACAGATCAAAGCATCTGCCTGCTACAATCGTCTACCTCACGACTGTTGTGGTTGGAGGGCACTGTGCATCTGGAGTGGCCTGCCAGTTTCTCTACCAACACAAAGCGGGCATAGAGAACTCCCTGCACTATGTTCCATTATCCTGAATGATAATGGAACCCTCAGATCCTAAGTACTTGAGAACAGTAGCAGATTTAAGAGACAGTGACTCTCAAACCTAACTGCTTCACAATCACACACAGAGCTCTTCAAGTGCAGATGCCTGGACTCCCACAATGCTACATTTGCTTACTGTGTCACAGTATGCACGTGTATAACATGTGTGTGGAAGGCAGAGGACAGCAGAAGTCAGTTCTCTCCTTTACCACGTGGTTCTAGGGAAGACTCAGGCCATCAGGCTCCACGACAGGCGCCTGTACTCACTCAGTCAGATCCCTGCTCCCCACCAGCCTCTTCTGTGACAAGATCTTGCTATGAAAACACTCTGGCCTCAAATGAAAACTCCCCTGCCCAAGCCTCCCAAGTGCTGAGGTCAGACTGCTGCCACCACAGCAGGACTCCACGGTGCATTCTAATGACACAGACACACAAGTGGCTATGGCAGCTGATGACCACTGTGTAAGAAACGGTCCTTAAGGTGTTGAGTCCCTTTGTTCCATCAGAACACAAGCTATTAAGAGCTTATCAGGAGCAGAGTGTGGTGGCGCAGGCCTTTAATCCCAGCACTCGGGAGGCAGAGGCAGGCGAATTTCTGAGTTTGAGGCCAGCCTGGTCTACAAAGTGAGTTCCAGGACAGCCAAGGCTACACAGAGAAACCCTGTCTCAAAAAAAAAAAAAAAAAAAAGAGCTTATCCCGAGCCCTATGTGAAAACTCACTTCAACTTGCTTCTCAAACTGTTTGATCTTCCGTTTCAGAGACTGCACATAGGTGATGAAGGTCACCGCGTCAGAGGTGCTGGCTGTGTCAACAGAGTGCTGCTCCAGCTCTTGGCGAGACTGTTGGAGAGAGTGTTGATTTCCCGTGGTTACCATGGTTACCGTGGTGCCAGGCTTGACCAGCAGCCCAGCTCCTGGGCAGCATCCGGTCTTCTCACCTTTGAGATCTGAGAGTGGAATTCTGTCATGTTTGAGCCCAGCATCTGCCCAAACTTGCTGAGAACCTCCTTATGCCAGGAGTCGTACTTCAAGTTCACCTTGGACTGGACCTGCGGGAGAGGAGGACAGGAGGATGCCATCAGCTCTTTCCTGGAGTTTCCAAGCTCCAACCCAGAGCCAAACACCAATACTGCTCTTACCACTGCCTGGTGCCTTTTGACAACAAGCCGAGCTCACCTTGCCGTAATCTATCACCACCGGTCCAAACTCTTTCTTGGTTTCTGCATTGTCAAAGGTTCCTCTGGCTTTCCTTATCTGGACCAGGAGAGCTTGCCACTTGTTGAGATCTTCCCCTAGCCTGTTGTAAATGTTTTCTGCCTGCATATCCCACAAACACTGGTACTGAAGCCAAACCTGCAAATGAAACACAGCTCAATTCTAGTTTGTAGTTTTGTAAACTATTAATATGCTAGTACCCACTATGCCAACAGTCCACAGTCATGTTTTCACACCATTAGAGAACATCACTTCAAAGTCTTGGAATTTATATAGCAAAAAGGAAAATTTTACTGTTCTTGAAAAGTTAAGACAACACAAGATTTATCCTACTGTTCACTCTTGGCTTAAAATAAACAAATATTGCTGGGCGTGGTGGAACACCTAGCACTGTGAGGCAGACACAGGTGGATCTCTGTGAGGTCAAAGCAAATCTGCTCTACACAGTTGAGTCCAGCCAAAGCTACATAGTAATAGTAAGCTACACAGACTCAGGGGTGGTGACACACATATGGAATCCACAGGTCCCAGGAGACAAAAGAATTCCAGGTTCTGGTCGGCCTGCTTTACAAAGCAAGTAAGTACAGGCCAGGCAGGGCTAAGAGTAAGGACTAAGTCCTCGCCTCAACATAAACAAACAGCAGGTGGATAAGGTGGATAAATAGATAAGCAAATAAATAAAGCAAACATTGCCCGTTGAGCCTTATTACCTATCAGGACCCATTAGCTTCCTAGTATTCATTCTCTCTCTCTCTCTCTCTCTCTCTCTCTCTCTCTCTCTCTCTCTCTCTCTTGCTCGGTGGTGCTACACCCCATCCCTCTCATACTCTTCATGTCTAGGCTCGCACAGCCATGCCCCTGGATGGAATCAGGGTGTCTTACCTTAACATACTGCTCAACTTCAGTCACTATGCCCATGACTGCAGAGTAGGACTCTTCCAGGGCAACAGGGCCGTCGGGCATCCTTGTTAGTGCATTCCGATAGAACTTCTCTTCCTCGCTCAACTCATAATGCACTCCCACCTACCAACCAGAGCCAGACATGACTGTTCAATAGTACACACAGTGCTAATCCCAGTCACCTTTCACTTACTAAAATGACTAAAAAATATCACTATTAAAAAGCATTAAGAGATATTTTCCTTAGCCATAAGTAACAAGGAACCGGATTATATTTGACTCATTAAACCAATAAAGGGAACTGGAGAATCACCAGAAACTGGCACAAGGTAAGAGAAGCTGAAGAACACAAGGAACCCACAGTTCACCTCAACTGCCTGAGCACCTGCTCCAGCCAGGCCCCATCTAATACAATAAGCAGGCACTCCACTCACCTGAAGTCACATTCTATAGACGAGAGACAAAGGACACTGTCATATGGAATGAAGTCTATGTTGAATGAGTAGGAAAGAGGGAGGGAGTACAGGGGAAGGATAGGGACTGGCTGTACTCTAATTAATTGTTTATAGCAGAAGGGATTGAACGGAGGGGCCTTGGGCATGCTAGAAAATCTACCACTGAGCTACACGCCTATCGCTGCTTGTCCCCTCAACAGAAAACCAGAAAAGGCTTTACCAGAAGGTGGTGTGTAAACAAAGACTGGAAAGGGTGGAAGGGATATTTGCTGTCTGGGACTGTGAGCAGAGAACACCTCATGCTAAAGCCCAGGGAGCAGAATCAGTCTGCAGGGCTGAGGGCCAGCAAGAGTGCAGTGAGGCCCGAGCAGAGCCAGGAGGAAAAGCAGGTCAGAAAGGCCCACCGAGCAGCAAGACTACAGCGAGATGGCAGGCTGTCAGAGGACCTACAGAGGCAGTTAGCCTGCAAAGAAATCTGACTATAGGGAAGGAGAGAACAGCAGGAGGCAACATTAGTAAGCCAAGGCAATGGTGGCTCCTGGGGTACAGTGGGAACAGTGCTCGTGGTAGAACAGAAATGCCCGACGCTGCAGGGCATCTGATCACATTGTGAACTGCAAGATTGTGAGCATGAAAAGCATTGCTGTGGTGCGGCTCAGCCCGAGCGCACACTGCTCATCCTAAGAGCTCTCCAAACAGGAGTAAATACAGTCAGCGCCAGGCCAGGAAGTGAGAGGGCAGGCAACCAGCTGACAGGGAGCGAGGACAAGGAGGGAGGAAGGAGCAGGTGAGCGCCAGGCCAGGAGGTGAGACGGCAGGCAACCAGCTGACAGGGAGTGAGGACAAGGAGGGAGGGAGGAGCAGGTGAGCTGAGGGTATTAAATACAGAGGAGAGGAGAAGGGCATTAAATACAGAGGAGAGGAGAAGGGTATTAAATACAGAGGAGAGGAGAAGGGTATTAAATACAGAGGAGAGGAGAAGGGCATTAAATACAGAGGAGAGGAGAAGGGTATTAAATACAGAGGAGAGGGGAAGGGCATTAAATACAGAGGAGAGGAGAGGGGCTTTTTTCCTTCTAGGACGGCAGTAGACAGGAAGGTCAGCTGGGTGCTTCTCTGCCTCTCTGAGCTAGCAGGGTTTCACCACAGTGTCTGGCTCCTGGGTATGCATTTGGTAATTTGAACATTGGTTTTTTTTGTTTTTTTTTAAGACAACAGACCAAGCTGAACTTTAAAGACAGCAATGACAGAAATCAGGGTGACACACATGACTTCTGGGTTGGGTGGAAAGAAGGACAAGAAGAGAAGCAGGAGAGGAGGCAGCCCACAGGAGCACGCCGAGCACCAGGAGAGCCAGGCCTGGGTCAGGAAGGGCAAGCTGCACGCATGAGTGGATGGAGACGGCTATGTCAGAGCACCACTGGGTCCACAAACAGGGCAGCTATCATCTGTCCAGTTTGAGAGGAACAAGACAATGCGAAGTCTTATACTCAGAACTAGACAAAGAGGATCCCAAACACTATATATAGATGCTTGGGACAGAAACCAAAAATCAGCAAAACATACTACAGGGACTAGAAGATGACTCGGTAGGCATTTGCCACCACCTCTGATGTCTTGAGTTTAATTTCCAGAACGAACTTACAAAGTGAAGAGCTAGGTACCTGACCTGCAGAGTGTGCGCTGAGCTCCACTTTCTCACTGTGAGAGATGTGAAAGAGTGTGTGCACAAACACACCACAAATAAAACCCTTCAAGAGTGACATTTATGTTCAAAGTCAAAGAAAAAAAAGGTGTGTTTGGGGGCTGCAGAGATGGCCCAGTGGTCCTGAGCACTGACTGCTCTTCCAGAGGACCCAGGTTCAGTTCTCAGCACCTAGGGAATCCAACTATTTTTTCTGGCCTACATAGAAATAGGCTCACACCTGATGAACAGATACACATTCAGGCAAACATTCAGACATGTAAAAGAAAACTAGCCGGGCATGGTGGCGCACGCCTTTGATCCCAGCATTCGGGAGGTAGAGGCAGAGGCAGGCGGATTTCTGAGTTCGAGGACAGCCTGGTCTACAAAGTGAGTTCCAAGACAGCCAGGGCTATACAGAGAAACCCTGTCTCAAAAAACCAACCAAAAAGCTCGTGGTGCACGCCTTTAATCCCAGCACTTGGGAGGCAGAGGCAGGCGGATTTCTGAGTTCGAGGCCAGCCTGGTCTACAAAGTGAGTTCCAGGACAGTCAGAGCTATACAGAAGAAACCCTGTTTCGAAAAACTAAAAAAAAAACAGGACAGTCAGAGCTATACAGAAGAAACCCTGTTTCGAAAAACTAAAAAAAAAAAAAAAAAAAAAAAAAAAAAAAAAAAAAAAAAAAAAAAAAAAAAAAAAAAGCTGGGCAGTGGTGGCGCACGCCTTTGATCCCAGCACTTGGGAGGCAGAGGCAGGTGGATTTCTGAGTTCGAGGCCAGCCTGGTCTACAAAGTGAGTTCCAGGATAGCGAGGGCTACACAGAGAAACCCTGTCTCGAAAAAAAAAGGAAAAAAACAAAAACAAAAACAAAAGTGACATCAGCCAACATTATGGATTAAATGGCCTTTCAAGTTTTCCTTTCAAGTACTCTAGAAGGGTACCAGGAAGACTAGAATCCAGGATTTGCCTTAAACTTGTCAGTAGGGAATCTACAAATTAAGTTAAGAGCATCTACGTGCTGATAAATCAGGCTGCAGGTAGGAGCTCAGGATTCCCACTGTGAGTGCTTGAACATTTCTCTAAAAGTAGGAGCCAGAGCAACCATCCCAATGCTCAGGAGGCTGAGGTCAGGTGGGATTACACAGGGAGACCCTATATCCAAAATCAGACAACACAGAAATGGAGTAGGAACTGAGACTATCAAAGCTCACAGTCCAGGCACAGGGGGGAGGGGGGGCGCCTTTAATACAAGTGCTCAGAAGGCAGAGGCAGAGAATCTCTAGGAGTTAGAGGCAAACTTGATCTACACGGGGAGTTCCAAGAGAACAAAGGCTCCATAGAGAGACCCTGTTTGAAAACCAAAGAAGCTGATGAAGTAAACTTTGAAAGAGACGAGGGAGGCTGCAGATGCAAAGCTTTCCCTTAGAACATGCAACCCGGGAACCCCCAAGTAGAAAGAGACACGAACAGGGCCCATTACATGACTCATCCTGAGAAGTGGCATCAGAGTCCCAAGTAAGACCTTGTCAGAGGGCATGTGCTTTGAGCCCCCGGAAGCTTACCTGGTACCTCTGACTCTGGATCCTGGGCAGGGACAGCACAATCATCTTCCAAGCAAACATCTCCTGGTATAGCTTGTACCTGCACTCTTCAATGGGTGGATTCAGATAGATGACCTGATTGGTTATTCTTAGCTCATGAACAACGTTCTGTAAAAGAAAGATTTTGTTTTTACTCAGTAACACAGTTCAATAAAATGGTTTTAACTCTTTATAACCTTCTTGGTCTAAATTATGACCTCTCTAGGTAGAAGCACAAAGTCTGTCACTATCAGATGCACTCCTGAGCTATTTCACATCTGTCCCTCTATGATCACAAGAGGCTGGGGCGCAAGCATCACTTCATCTGCTCCAGGTGCCCTGGTGGCTGGGTCAGAACGTACAGTGGGTACTCAAGGAAACCCACATACTCAATAAATCCACATGCGAGTTCCAGGACAGCCAGGGCTATAAAGAGAAACCCTGTCTCGAAAAACCAAAAATAAATAAATAAATAAATAAATAAATCCACATGCTGGAGGCCTGAAAAATAATCGCTGAAGCAGAGGGTGGGGTGGGGCACATTTCATCTTAGCATTTGGAAGGCAGAGGCAAGCAGATCTTTGTGAGTTCGAGGCCAGCCTGGTCTACAGAGTGAGTTCCGGACAGCCAAGGCTATACAGAGAAACCCTGTCTCAAAATAGCTCATCACATAGACACCAGGCAAACAAGAGTTCCCACAAGGTACACTTCTTTTTTTTTTTTTTTTTTTGGTTTTTTGAGACAGGGTTTCTCTGTATAGCCCTGGCTGTCCTGGAACTCACTTTGTAGACCAGGCTGGCCTCGAACTCAGAAATCCGCCTGCCTCTGCCTCCCGAGTGCTGGGATTAAAGGCGTGCGCCACCATGCCCGGCTAAGGTACACTTCTTAAACAGACTTTGAGGTGGTTATGGCCTCCTGTATGAAACCATTTTAAGTTGACAGAAGATGTGCAAAGAAAGCACAAGGCGCTTCAGCAGCTTTGCTGACACTGGACGGCCCTCCTCCCCCTGCACTCAGTCTCCTCAACCCACCCCAGCCTGTGGCATTGTCTGCTCTGCTCAGATGCTTCGCAGACTGACTTTCCGTGTGAGCCTCTATTTTTCTCATAAGTTTTCTGGAGCAAGGGCAGATGTGAAAATAAGACGTTACAAACACGGGGAGCCATCCACACCACTGGCGATGCCAACCTTCACCAACTGGTTAAATGGTGTCTGTCAGGCTCTTCCACTGTAAGGTGACTTCTTCACAGGCACTCGTATCCAGTGCCAGGGAACTCGTCTAGGTAGGCCTCCTGCATTCTAAGCCTCACCCCGAGCTTACCCGTCTAGCACCTTTTTAAAGCAGGATCTCACTACTTAGGCTAAGCTGGCCTTGAGCTTGAGATCCTCTTGTCTCAGCTTCCACAGACAGTTCACAGGGGAGGAACTTGTCTTGCTATACGCAGCTGAGTGCCATGGGAGGTACTCACTTTGATCTTGGGCTCTCCACCAGGCTTGTGACTAACTTGTGGAGCGTCTGTATCCATGTCGACTTCTGCTTTATCTTCAGCTTGTCCTAGAAGAACCTGGGTCCAAGCTCGAAGGCCAGCTTGCAGGCGGACACCCAGTATCCTTTCAATCTACAGAGAAAGCAGGCTCACTGAGTGGCTGCCTTTCAAGGTTGGCTCACAAAGTACAGAATGAGAAGGTGGCAGGTGTGCCATAGTCAGTGTCTACCTCTGTGTGTGACATGTACAGCAGCATCAGAGCTGTGTTCTGCACCTTTGGGACTTGTGAACTGCCAGTCTCCTCAGCTCTTAAGTGACAAGGAGACTGAATACCATACTGCATACTACAGATGCGAGTAAGCTGTTGATAGTTGTTATGATGTAAAACTCACTTCAAGTGCTATTTTGTGGAGCCTGAAGTTAGCTCTAGAGGTGAAACTAGAAACACCGCAGCTTGGAGAGGAAGACATTTTTCTTCACCAAGTGGAAGAAAGCCTTCTCTGTGTAGACCCAGGCTACGTTCCTCGAGGTGACAGACAGGACCTCTGCATTCTGCACATCTTTGGCACCAGTGTGCCCTATGCCATGTAACTCCCTAGGGATGTGCTGAGGGCTGAGGGAGAACTACCACTCCTGCAGTCTGATAACTTTCCTTCCTACCCTAGGACTCTCCAGGGACATGTCCTTCAACAGCCTTAGGTGTGGAGGGGGCAGTTGTCAGAGAAGGTGCCTGGAGGCCTAGGACTGAGGAATGGAAGGAATGCAAGACCCTAGATTCCACCATGGCACCACCATCACTGTCATCAAAAAGGAAAATAAACAAAACAAAACAAACTTTAAATCCTAAGAACAAGCGGAAAGACCAATAGGAAGTTGTCAAGTATCCAGGAAAAGGAGGACCTCTCCTCTGCACCCAGCTGTGGCATTAGCTGAGGGATTCAGGAGGAACTGGGCCAGCCAAGTAAGTATCTAGGGAAACCGCTTTCCAGACAAACTGAAGGCCAGACTAACAGGGCCCACGCCCACAGGGACAGCAGAGATCAGGGACTGGCCAACTCAGCCGCACACACCTCCATGTCCAGCTTGTTGACCCAGATGGGCAGATTGGAGTAGGAGTGCAGGTTTAGGTCGTCCACTGCTTTCTGCACTCTGTTCAAGATTTCAGAGAACGTTTTGTGATCATACATGCAGGTTTCCAAGGAACGGACTTCTAGGTCTATTTTTTCCTCAATAATCAGTAGGTCGTCCACCTAGAGGAGAGTACATTTAGTATGAAAACATTTTGAGTACTCTATGGCTTGTTCATGTCCCTTTCATGAAGAACTCTGCTTAGCCCTTCCATCAACAGCCAGCCCTAGCTGCTGGAGTGAGGATGCTACTTCCCCTGCGTGGCCCACAGAGGAAAAGGAAGGGCCAGGACCACCACCAGCATCTTCCTTCCCTCTGCCCTGCCCACGGGAACAAGCACTCCCGACACAGGTCTGGAGCCCCCTCTTCCTCTAGCTGCATCACATGCCTATCTGCCTCCGATGTCCTCTGTCCAGGTTTCTCAGGGGGTCACAAGGCAGCATTCCCAAAGCTCCATTCCATCAGTCAACAGCCAGAAAGCTTCTTTCCTCCTGCAGCTACAGGGGTCTTAGCTTCAATCTCACAGACTGCTGTGGAGAACTAGTGTTTCCCCTGACTTAGCGACTATAAACGCTGAAGGTAAGTCAACTCACCTTCTCCTGGAAGTTGAAAACCGTCTCTGCCAGGCGCTGCACATAGGGATCAAGTTTGTAGGACTCCCACACCAACGCGATGCCTTCTGCAATTAAGGCCTGTACCTCCTTCTTCAGGCCGGCCACTAGCAGTGAAATGGTATTGCGCTCCTCCACCTTCTCACAGGTGCGCTCGTAGGTCCGGACGCTTTCAATCAGTGAGATGGCAAATGGGTAGAGCTGGTTGGCTTGGTGAGCCTTGTTCACAATTGCAAGTGGCACTCGGAAGCCAAGCCACTTGAGGTTCCGGACTTCTTTGGAGAGTGTTATGATCTCTGGAAGGAAGTTCACCTTTAGCTTGAGGACATTCCCAGTGCGGCCCCGCACGCGAGCGCTCTCAATGGTGAAGATGCGCCCTGAGACACCAAGGTTGCGCTGCTGAACCTTCCTTGCCCAGTCATCGAAGATCTCCTGGGTGTTGAGCTTCATTCGGAAGCTGTCTCCATCCTGCTTCAGCTTCTGCCCTTCTACGTGGTTCTCCCAGCCTTTGCCCAGGACATCCTCCACTCGCTTCATGTAGGCAGTGAGCTGTCTGTCAATCTGTTTAGCCCAGATGATAGACCCTGACACAGGGGGCAAGTCACGGACATGACTCATTTTACAAGCTTGGCTTTGCGGGTACTGGACCTTGAACTTGTCGTGCAGAGATTCGATGTCATCTTTTACACGCTGGATCAGCTGGGTCTGGTATTCACGAATGGCCCCTCGGATGTGTGGGCGGACGAACAGGGCATTGAACCTGGAGAAAATCCTGAACATCTCATTGGCGTTCTTGGCTGTGCCGAGCTGATCTCGGAGGCGGGCGGTGATGCGGGTCTCCACACGGTCGATCCTCTCATCATATCTCTTCATCGCGGCCTCCCAGGCCTCCGTCCCTTCTTTGGAAACATCCAGACCATCGACTTCCTTAACATTCTCATAGGCCAGGTTCACCTCCTCGATGGCGTTGGCATCTGCAGCATCAAAGAGCACCTCAGCCACTTTCATGTCTTGGGGTTCAGGTGCCTCTCCTTGGTTCTGTTGTGCAACTGCTGTGACCTAAAACAAATGATATGGAACAAAAATATTTGCAAATGAGGTCTTTCTGTCACAGGCATAGCACAGGATTCTTGCATCAATGCCGACTTCTAGGCCTTCAGGACTTTATCATCACAATTCAGCCATGAGCAACACTATAAAGATCTCCCTGCAGACTTCTGTCTTTACTGTATTTTTTTTTTTTAAAGGAAAGAACTAGTGAAAGTGAAGAGAGAATGAGAACAGGAGTGAGACCGTGTCACACAGGGCTAGGATGTTGCTCAGCAGCAGAGCACTTGCCCAGCAGGCACAGGACTTTGGATTCATCCCCCAGAATGGAACAAAACAAACAGAACAAGATACCTGTACTGGCTAGTTTTGTGTCAACTTGACACAGCTGGGTTATCACAGAGAAAGGAGCTTCAGTTGAGGAAATGCCTCCATGAGATCCAACTGTAAGGCATTTTCTCAATTAGTGATCAAGGGGGAAAGACCCCTTGTGGGTGGGACCATCTCTGGGCTGGTAGTTTTGGGTTCTAAAAGAGAGCAGGCTGAGCAAGCCATGGGAAGCAAGCCAGTAAGGAACATCTCTCCATGGCCTCTGCATCAGCTCCTGCTTCCTGACCTGCTTGAGTTCCAGTCCTGACTTCCTTGGTGATGAACAGCAGTATGGAAGTGTAAGCTGAATAAACCCTTTCCTCCCCAACTGCTTCTTGGTCATGATGTTTTGTCCAGAAATCGAAACCCTGACTAAGACAATACCCTACCCCAAAAGCATACAAAGAAATAAAGAAGCACTGAATTATTTTAATAAAGCTTAGAGATAACAGTAATTCCCCATAATTTACTATGGCGCACTGCTGAAGGACTCTGTTGACGGCACACACTACAATCTAATGGCCAGCGTCTGCTCTGAGCTGTGCCCATGCAGAGCACACTGAGTGTTCAGATACTTATAACAACATACCAGCCTCAGGATCGAGAATGACAAGTGACAAAAGGACACTAAAGGAAGAACATGAAGTACCAGGCGGTCAAAGAGGCAACAAAACAGGGCTGTGAGCCTCTGTGACTGGCAGACACACCTGTGGCCTCAGGACCCTGACAATGACAGCCCTCAGCTGTTCATGCTGGCGGCGGAACTTCCTCATCTGGTCGAGGCGGGCCTGGAGCTTCCTGTGAGCAGGGTTGATGCGCCACACCATCTTCAGGTTCTCCTCCCTCTTCCTCTTGACGATGTCTCGCAGCAGCACTTGTAGCTTCTCATACTCGTCATCCCACGTCTGGAAGACTTCGAAGCAAGCCACCATGACCTGGGTACAATTGGGAGATGCTTGTCACTCACTAAGTCACAGTGATCTCACTAGCTCAGGGTGGTTTTTAAAGACCACAACTTACTTTTTCAAACTCTTCATAGGCTACATGCATCAACTTCCGAGTGCCCAAGACTTTGAGCAACTGAGAACTCAAGTCTCTGGAAATTGCCTCCACGAGTCGCAGGGCCCGCTGAATGGGGTACTTTGTGTTTCGGATCTTTCTCAGATGTGTGAAAATTGCAACAAGTGCCTGCCTTATCTTGTCCAGCTCCGTGGCAGACAACAAGTCATTCAGAGGGAAGTCTTTCATCAGAGGATTGTAGTCATTCACCGTTTCCAACGCCTGCTTGAGACCTAGGTTGACAAAGAGGATTAACGGTTTTCAACATCAAGTAATAAAATCAAGTAAACTAGGTCTTAACTATGAAATGCACTTTGATGCTGAAAATATTTTAGTTTATAGAAAAATACTTCACAGTATTTCAAACAAATAAACAAACAAACAACACCTCTAATGGACTCAGTTTTGGTTTTCTTAGGGGTGGAGTTGAAGTCAGGTATAGAGGTATAAAAGCCTTTAATTCCAGCACTTGGGAGGCAGAGACAGGTGGAGTTCTGTGAGTTCAAGGCCAGCCTGGCCTACAGTGCAAGTTCCTGGAGAGCCAGGACTACACAGAGAAACCCTGCCTGGGTGGTGGGATGGGGAAGTAGACTTGGGCTGAAAAAAGATCAGCAGCAAAGAGCACTGGCTGGACCTGGGTTTGGTTCCCAGCACCCACATGGCAGCTCACAACCATCATAACTTTTCAGGTCTAGAAAATTCAGTAATTTCTTCTAGCCTCAGTTTGGCACTGTGCACACAACATAGTGCACATACATACATGTAGGCAAACATTTACAAACATTAAAAATAAATGAACACCTCTCCTGCCTCCTAACTTAGTGACAAGCCCATCTCCCACGTAGCTTCCTTCACAGGGCTAATATTTTCTATTTTGCTTTTAGTACTGTCTACATGGCTTACTTTAATAATTAAGTTTAGAGAAACTTCAGTGTTGTCAGTTTTAAGAACATTCACTCATGGCTAAATTTATGTGCCATTATGAACATGGAATCACAGGAAAAACTGGCTTTTGGTCTATTTCTTCCTTTGACCTAAGTTTTTTTTTTTTTTATTTTTAAAAATTTATTTATTTATTATATGTAAGTACACTGTAGCTGTCTTCAGACACTCCAGAAGAGGACATCAGGTTTCGTTACGGATGGTTGTGAGCCACCATGTGGTTGATGGGATTTGAACTCAGGACCTTTGGAAGAGCAGTCAGCAGTGTTCTTAACCACTGAGCCATCTCGCCAGCCCCTGACCTAAGATTTCTGTAAGTATTAAGGAAGAAAGACTTCAAAGCAAGCTGGTGGTGTTATCCAAGTACTGGGGAGGTACAGACAGGATGATCAGGAGTTGAAGGTCATCTTTGGCTTTAGAGGAAGTTTGAGGCCTACATAAAAACCCATCTCAAACAGACAAACAACAAAAGGGTAGAAAAGTTTTGGAGATTTTTTTTTTTTTTTTTTTTTTTGGTTTCTCTGTATAGCCCTGGCTGTCCTGGAACTCACTTTGTAGACCAGGCTGACCTCAAACTCAGAAATCCGCCTACCTCTGCCTCCTGAGTGCTGGGATTAAAGGTGTGCAGACTGGAGATGTTTTAAAGAAAAGAGTCAAGTGTACGCATCAGTGCTGGGGGAATGACCAGGCGACAGTTTTTAAGGTGATCATGACAGTGACCAGGAGACAGTTTTTAAGGTGGTCATGACAGCCTGAGGAGCTCTACTTGAAATTTACTCACTTAAAATTTTGAGTACCAACTTTGTGGGGAGGAAATAAATGGGCCTTATTCACTTGATTTCTGTGGCTATGGAGTCTATAGAAATGCTTCACAGATATATATCTGGGCAAACATTTCTGTGTTTAGTGCACACCCATGTAACTCCACTCCCACCGTTCCTACTAAGAAGCGAAGAAGATACTCTACTACAGACCCAAGACCTGTCCTGTGCTTGCTAGGCAAGCATCCTACCATCAAGCTACACTCACATCGCTTGGGGTTTTTGAAACATGGGTCTTGCTATGTAGAGCAGACTGGCCTTGACTTGGAATCCTGCCCCTACCTCCAAAGCTCAGTGGGAGGACATTCACTCAACGCCTGAGAGACACTGGGTCAATTCTCCACACTGGGAGCAGGGAGAACACGTGCTGAGACTGAGGGCGCAGACAGTGTGCCCTGCCCAGCATTTACTGAGCAGGTAGATAAGGAGGAGGGAGCAGAGAAGGGAAAGGAGCAGGAGAGAAAGGGGGAAGCAACATGGCTGTCTCTTCCTTTCTCAGCACTGGGCAATGGCTATCTCCTGGCTGACTGAAAGCTCACAACCACACAGTGAAGAGTCAGGAAGGCAAGTCTCAGGGCCTAGAAACTGTCTTAATTTCTCAAAAGCCATGAGGGGGAGCAAATCCGTAGGTGAGGTGGACAGCCCTAGACTTTTATTCTGTAGAACTGAGGGCAAAAGGAGACAAGATGCAGAAGAGTTAAGAGTTAGAACAGCCGACAGGAGCCTGATATAGTTCTCTCCTGTGAGGCTCTGCTGGTGCCTGACAAATACAGAAGTTGATGCTCACAGCCATCCATTGGATGGAGCACAGGGTACCCAATGAAGGAACTAGAGAAAGGGGGTTGCAGCCCCCTAGGAGGAACAACAATATGAACCAACCAGTAACCCTAGAGCTCCCTGGGACTAAACCACCAATCAAAGAAAACACATGGTAGGACTCGAGGCTCTAGCTGCATATGGCCCTTGATCCTGTGAAGGTTCTATGCCTCAGTATAGGAAATGCCAGGGCCAGGAAGTGGGAGTGGGTGGGCTGGGGAGCAGGGGGAGGGGATAGGGGATTTTTGGAGGGGAAGCTAGGAAAGGGGATAACATTTGAAATGTAAATAGAGAAAGTATCTAATTAAAAAAAAAAAAACAAAAAAAAAAACAAAAAAAACGTTAGAACAGTAGTGTTAGAGTGTGGCCCTGGTGCAGGACTGTCTGACACATGAAAGGCAGGCCTGGGTCTGATCCCGAACTGCAGCTCCTAATTTTCATCTAAATCATCCAAGACTTTAAGAAGGAGGCTCAGCAACTTCTGCATCTGGCTATTGGTTCAGGGTTACCTGTGTCAGTGTCAAAACTGACGGTGGCATGGAAACGCTTGCCATGCTTCAGGATGTCCAGAGTCAGGAGAACTTCGGGGCTCTCCCGCTTCTCTTGGATGCGGTACAAAGCACGTTCCAAATTTAGCCAAAAGCTGATTTCCTGCAAGGCAGTTCCTGATGCTGGATCTCGGTCAAGCTTGGTCACCTTTGAAGAAAAAGATGACATTGCCTGGTAAATCTCAAGTTGATCCCTCCCCGAATCAAGTGAAGGGTTTGGTTTGAAGCTTGGAGAGATGACTGCTAAGTATTCTCTCAGTTTGCAGTATACTGACTACTCTGCCCAGATCTGGCCCTGCATGAACATTCCTAGATGCAGGAGGTACTCCTACTGTCCTACTATCACAACACAACAACTTGGGGCAGCTTCCCAGACATTAAAGGACAAGCCGTCTCACACAGGCTGTCAATTATAGTGTCCTTACCTTTTGAATTTCTCGGATCCATCGATTAACTCCAGACTGTAATTGGTTGAGGAAAGTTGGGTCTTCAACCTTATCACCAAAATCTGTAACTTTGGGCTTTTCTCCACGCTCGTAGCACTGCTTTGCAACGTTCGTGATAATGGGATGGATTGGCAAGCTGATCTCCGGGATCTCAATATTCTGCTGCAGGTGAAGGAGTCCCATCTCAAGCTCTGCAATCTTTTTTTCAACTGAAGGAGCCATCTTATCACCATCCCTACAAAGACAGAAGCATCTCAAAATTAGAGCAGTCCTGGCCTTGGAAGCACATTATTTAAGGTCCTTTGTGTCTCGGTGGAGCCAGGCTGCAGTGAAAGCAGGGCTTACCTGTCTGCTTTGCCAGACTCTCTGATGTAGGACTTAAAGAAAGGAGCCACCGCATTGCTGATGAAGGAGTGCAGTGTCTCATACGGGGAGTCTTCACTCAGAGTGAGCACTCGGAGCTGGGACGACACTGGCTTGTCTGCATCAATCACAGGGGCTCGCTTGATGAACGCCAAGCTGAAGAGCCAAAGGAGAAGGCAGAGCAGACAGGTCACATCTTAAACTGGTTTTAACAATTACAGTTTTTGTGTTGAAAATAAATAAAAAATGTTGAGTGTTTAACTTAAAATTACATTAAGAACAGACTGAGCTGGGTGTGGTACATGCCTTTAATCTCTTTGAGTTTCAGGCTAGCCAGCAATACAGAGTGAGACCCTGTCTCAGACTAATCAAAAACTATACTGAATGGGTGTTTTTCTAGCTGTGACTGTCCTTTTTGAAACCCTGTGGGAGAATGACTGTATCCTGTATCAGGACAAGGTTCTAGCATGTCTCCATGACAAAGGTAGCAACTGGGCCTAGCAGAATTCACAGTTCTGGCTTAAAACCAACCCACTCAAGCCTTAACTGTGAGCTGCACCTCAATCTTCCCTAAGGTGCACACGAACCTGTGACCTGTCATTCAAGTCTATAATAAATCTGCGCCTGCTGAACTGGCCACTTTTCCCAGCTCCACTCTTAGATTCTGAACTCTCTTTCCCACCTCTAGACACCACTTCACCTACATTTCCTATTTCCCCTAAATATATTACAAGGGCTGATGAGATTGGTTCAGGGGTTAGGGGCCCCTGATGCCAAGTCAACCAACCAGAGTTCAATCCCACCCCCCACCCCAATCCTCTACCCCGGAACCCACAGAGCAGAAGTAGAGGGAGGTTCCTATAGGCTGCACTGTGACCTACCCACTCACTGGTGAGTGCTTTCAGTATTGCAAAAGATGGCAAATGGAAAGAAAGTTTGACCTAGGTATTTTTGCAGTGCTGGTCGGGAAGTGTTCTGTCACATGCACTGTCCCATGTGCAGCAGATGATGGCAGATCCTATCCACTATCCACACAATTGCCACACAAGTCTTCTATACTCTTTGTTTTCCTTTTTCTTCTGAGACAGTTGTTTTCTCCTATGTAACCAGGCATTAGATCCCCTGGCTCCAGCCTCCTAAATGCTGAGGCTTCAGTGTGTACCACTCTGCAACTCCTCTGTAGTCTTGAAATTGCTTAAGAAGTTTTGACTGCTAATGGAGAATAGTAAGTTTTCACATGTGGGAACTTGAAAGTTTCTACTGTTCAGAAGTTGATATAAACTTTCTGTAAGGTAATCTGGCAACATGCATTAAAACCTCAATGATGCCTTTCCTAGGAACAGGTAATACGCTCCTGAAGGATTTATTCTGAAAAGACTCAGGCCTGTGCACAGGACGTTCACTACTCATTTATAATGACAAAGTAAGACAAAAGGAGAGACTATTAAATCCAAGAATACAATCAGATGAAACCTGAAATTCCTAGTAAGTAAACATCAGCCCAAACCTAACCACAGTACCATGTATGACAGCTAGAACGGAACGGTTCAGCATTTACACTGATGCAGAAATCTAGCTCAAGCTGTGCTCATGTGCAGTAGACCTGTGGCACGGTCACACTGTGGGGCTCACACTACTCACCTGTTGGACTTCACCCCGTAATGAATGTCTATGTTGATGTTATAGGAAATGAATTCTTTCTCCTCTTCTCCTTCATCACCAACGTCCTCTATAAATCATAATAGAAGTGTTATCAAATTCACATTGACACTTCTAATCCATCAACTCTTCAAGACTGGTCCTTGCCCCACTCCACCTTACTTCTGAAGTCCCGGGATGCTGGCTCTACCTGCTTTTCCTGACTCCTAAGTTGGGCATTTGTTTGCTGCATGGTCTTGGGGGATAAGGAGTGAACTCTCTGTTTTCCAGGCAGCAGCAAGTGTCTGGGTTATTGGAAGGTTAATAAGAGGATACAAGTGGAGTTTCAGAGATGGGGGTAGTTCCAATAGTTTCTGCAAAATTCTCATTGTCACTAGACTCACTCACTCCCTGTGTCCCCAAAATACAATTCTCTTTCCATGCCAAGTGCCATCTGCTCAACTGTATATTCAGCTCTTACTACGTGACATGACAAGCATTCCCATGCCACACAGTCAGCCCTAGGCTGGCAGGGCTATCAGCCCTGTTTTCCAGGTATACAGTGTAAGTAAATGATCCCTAAGATACTCAGTCAGGAACCATGGGAATGCAGAGGCCTACAATTCCACATGAGCTCCTCACCAGCACACAGCAGGGCCAGGCCAAGGGAAGCCCACCCTGGAAGACTGCTGACAGGAAATACCCGGAAAGCCTGTCACCCAGCTTTTCCTTTGATCTGTCAAGCACCTGTCTGTCGTCTGTTGCAGGCTACACACAGAAGGGTCTCTTCCACCCAAGCTAACCAAAGGCATGGAACACGTAGGGACCACACAGCACCCGGGCCACAGAAGAGCTTACTGGAACTTAGCATACAACAGCCTCAAGAGGCATGTGAGCCAGACTTCTCAACTAAAAGTCAAAATTATAGAAAAAAAAATTATAAAAATGATATGGGTGTAGCTGGGCGTGGTGGCACACGCCTTTAATCCCAGCACTTGGGAGGCAGAGGCAGGTGGATTTCTGAGTTCGAGGCCAGCCTGGTCTACAAAGTGAGTTCCAGGACAGCCAGGGCTATACAGAGAAACCCTGTCTCGAAAAACAAAAACAAAACAAAACAAAAAAAAAAGATATGGGTGTGGTGCCACAGGAAGATTGATCTCCGTGAGTTCAAAACAGCATGGTCGCTGGGCGTGGTGGCGCAAGCCTTTAATCCCAGCACTGGGGAGGCAGAGGCAGGCGGATTTCTGAGTTCGAGGCCAGGCTGGTCTACAAAGTGAGTTCCAGGACAGCCAGGGCTACACAGAGAAACCCTGCCTCGAAAAACAAGAAACAAAAAACAAAACAAAACAAAAAAACGAGCATGGTCTACATAGTTACGTTCAAGCCAGCAGGGCTATATAGTGAGACCCTACCTCAAAATAATAAGACTATAAGATAATGAAAAACTTCTCTATCAATAACCTCCAAGACATTTGAATATTCTAACTAAATTATGTTCACAAAGGCTCCCACTGTACATATTCATTCCCCCCCCCCCCATAGGGTTTCACTATACAGCTCTGGCTAGCCTAGAACTCACTATGAAGAGAAGCCTGGACTCACAGACACCTGCTGGCCTCTGCTAGGATGCTTTGAGTGCTGAGATTAGAGGAATGGGTCACAAGGCCTCAGCATATCTGCACTAAAGAGCAGAGAGGCAGAGAAAACACAAACCCAACAGAAGACCCAAGAGCGGCTGAGCAGAGAAGGGCATGGGACACTGAACTGGGTTCTATCTGAGGCTCCTTTTAGCAATTAAACCTTGAAATTCAAGCATAAAATAGAGAGTCTGAGCAAACACTGTCTGCTTTGTTGGTTTTAAGATGAAACAAAAACAAAATTCAAAATCATGACATTTGTACAAAATGGGTGGGCTGGAGATCACTGTGTTAAGTGAATAAACTGGACTCAAAGACCAATTACGTGGTCTCTCTTATGAGGGCTTTGGATTTAAGGGGCGAGGAGTAGAAAGGGGACTGAGGGGGAGGAAGCCATCTTAAGTGGGAAGGGAGTAAAAGGGGTAATGGCACATGTGAGATGGAGATGTCGGGGAGCAGGGGAGAGCACTGGGAAATGGGGCTCAATGATTACAAAGTAAAATGACACCTATGGACGCAAATGCTGTAATGAAAATCACACAAAGTTCACACCTAAGGCATGATATGTAATGTCTCTATCAAGAGACTTTTTTTTCCAAATTTTTGATATAATTTTAGCAAGAGAAGGAAGAAGTAGGTGGAAGAACTTTCTAGTATATCTAGTACCACCTCTTGTTTTCAAAGTAACTACCGTCATCCTGTAGTAGTTGGCATCTCCCAGCAGTACCCAGAAGGCCTCAAGCACAAAGAACACAGGGCAGTGCCCAGCCTAGAGAATGCAGGCCCGGGAGTCCCTGCTTTTGACTGTGTAAGTAAGTACTCTGCATCTCAGCAGGGAAAGAGACTGTGCAGTGAGGGTGGTGTTGAAAGGCAACCCTTGCAGGTACTCAATGTTGGCATCTTTCCACCGTAAGGCTGCTCCAGCAGTAGTCAGTTGTAAGGGCGAGGAGTGTGACCACCAAGAGCTGTTACCCAGTGCTGGGGGGTGGGGGTGGGGTGGGGGTGGGGGGAGCGAGTGCCCAGCACTGAGGCTGGGCCATTCACCCAGATTATGAAGCCGGAATTTGCCAGAGATCCAATGTGTGCAGAGCCCACCCTGGCCTGCCAAGTAAACTGCTTTAGCATGCCTAAGGTGGTTTTAATTTTTAACTTTAAAAAAACTATTAAGCCAGGCGTGGTGGCACACGCCTTTAATCCCAGCACTTGGGAGGCAGAGGCAGGCGGATTTCTGAGTTCGGGGCCAGCCTGGTCTACAGAGTGAGTTCCAGGACAGCCAGGGCTATATAGAGAAACCCTGTCTCAAAAAAACAAAAAAAAAAAGAAAAAAGAAAAAAGAAAAAAAAAAATATTGAGGCTGACCCCTCCCGATCCCGGGGCCCAGAGTGAGCCCTGCCTGGTCCTCTGCCACCCGGCTGGAGCCTGCAGGTCAGGTGCTTGAACAGAGCAGTATTGTCAGTGTGTAACCATCAACTTTGCAGGTCACCTGAGAGAGAGGCACAGAAAAGGACAGATCTGGCAGAAAAGGCCAATGTTCCTTTTTTCACCAAATAGCATTCCAGTAACATGGCCAATAAAAGATTCTATAACCACCTAGAAGAAATGTTTGACACTCTGAAAACTTTTAAGTATTTCTTCCCCAAGGACTATTATCACACAAATGCAATCACAGAAGAGAGAGGGCAGACACAGGGTCTCAGCCTGGTCCAACAGGCTCCAAGGCACTGCAGGTCTGAGTCGGGGCTCTGTAGCGCATGCTGCAGCTGCTGTTCAACACTAGGAGCACTGCAGTGCAGCAGAAAGCTGCTCAGGCTGGCTCAGGAAGGCACGCCCAGTGACATAATCCCAGACAGGAAGAACTTGAAACAGACCGGCTGCTTTGGTGAAATTCCAGCACCCCTAAGAGTAACTTGAGGAAGTCATTACTAGTTGGTCAGAGAAACACATCTGGGTCAGTCTTGTATATACAAGTTCCTGATAAATATGGAAATCAAAGTCTGAATATGTCCAAACCCCACTTACAGAATTTTATGTTTGATACATTACCAAATATAATTTTTGCAGAAGGTCAGGCTTGATGGCATACACCTGTGATCTCAGCACTGGGGAGGAAGGGGCAGGAGGATTACCACAAATTCCAGTCAGCCTGGTCTACACAGTAAGTTCCATGTGAGCCAGAGTTATAGGTCATCTTCAGAACTGTGTCTGTTGTGGTGGCTCGCTTCCTTTTTGTCACTCTGTAAATTATTAATCTTCTAAATAGTAAAAAGAAAGTTGGCTTTCTACTTCGATAAAAGTGTTTAAAGTTGAAGGAAGGACACTTGATTATTCGTTGTTAATAAAGGGAAGGAGCTTACCTACAGACCCACCTACACGTTCTGGGGGGGGGGGGGTGGCACACTTCACTAAATCTCAAACCAGTCAGAGCTGGAGAGATGGATGGGTCAGTGAGTAAGAGCACTGACTGCTCTTCCAGAGGTCCTGAGTTCAAATATCAGCACCCACATGGTGGCTCACAACCATCTGTAATGAGATCTGATGCCCTCTTCTGGAGTGTCAGAAGACAGCTACAGTGTACTTAGATGTAATAAATAAATAATCTTTAAAATAAATAAATAAATAAACAATCTTAAAATCTCTAGTCAGTTTCCTGGTGTCTATGGACTGCTGATTTGTTAACACAGGTGGAAAATCCAATGGCCGGGCTCAGGAGTGCAGCTCCCTCCCAGGTCCTGAGCATTCTGCTCTGGGCCACACTGGCAGACACTGCCCAACCTGCAGCAGCATCTGGACATGCATGCTTCCACAAACAGACCAATACATCCCAAACTACTAGTGTAAATAAGGAGCTCAACTGCAGTAAGACCTGCATTGCCCTCACCTGAGGGCATCTCTTCAAGTGTGCTGCCCGGGCAGGAGGAAAGGGGCAAAGCCTGGTCACTCCCTCCAACCTCTGCCAACCAGAGCAGGTGAAGGCATTCATTCACCCTACACCCACACCAAATGACTCCTTACATGTTTCTAGGTTTTTCTTTCATCTTCTTTCCCCTTTAAAATCTAAAACCTACCAACACCGTATCATGATGGTCACCATCGCCACACAGACCCTCTTATGTGATAGCTTTAGCTTTACCCCTTTCTCATCTCTGGTGCCGCAGAGCATGACTTCCCTGCCACACCTCCCCATGCTGGCAGTGAGCTAGGAACTCCAGGAAAGGCAGGCTTTCTCAACCTGACAGTTTGCATCCTTTCAGGCTCGTGAAGGAAGCATTACATTCCACTTACTTCTCCTAAGGAACTTTTCTTTCTTTTTTTTTTTTTTTTTTTCTGAGACAAGGTTTCTCTGTGTAGCCCTAACTATCCTGGAAGTCACTCTGTAGACCAGGCTGGCCCCGAACTCAGAAATCTGAGTGCCTCTGCATCCTAAGTGCTGAGATTAAAGGTGTGCGCCACCACTGCCCGGCTCCTAATGAACTTTTCAATGAACTAAAATTTGTTGAAAAAGACAGCTACTAATGCCTAAGGAACTTAGTATTCGGTATTTCTCTTCTGGAGCCAAGGTCTCCTAACAGTCTAGGCTGGCCTTGGGTTCAACCTTGAACTGATCCTCCCCAGTGCTGGGGTTATGCACAACCAGGTGCTGGGGATCAAACCAAAAGCTATCTAGATAAGCACCCTGCCAACTCAGATACATTGCAGTCTCAAGGACTCAGTACTTTCTCAGTTAATATTAATTTAGAAGAAAAATAACTGATATGAAATAGACTAAGCCAAACATTCCTATCTCTTTTTAAATTTAACTTTATGTGTATGGGTGTTTTGCCTGTATGCATCTGTGTACCACTATCTGTCTGGTGTCCACAGAGGCTAACAACAGTTGTGAGTCACTGTGGGCAGTGAGTGCTCTTAGCCACTGAGCTGTCTTTCCAGCATCAAACATTCCTACCTCAGTAAATGCACTCAAGAACTGCCGAGACTAGCTTCAGAGTCCTTCAAAAATCCTTTTCATCAAACCCCTGCTCTCAAGGATCAGGGATCTATTTGAAAGTGGAGATGGAGAGATGGCTCAGTAGTTAAGAGCACTGACTGCTCTTCCAGAGATCCTGAGTTCGATTCCCAGCAACCACATGGTGGCTCACAACCATCTTTAATGGGATCTGATACCCTCTTCTGGTGTGTCTGAAGACAGCTACAGTGTAGTTTAAATACTACAGTGTATTTAAATAAGTAAATCTAAAAAAGAAAGAAAGCGGAGATGGAAAAATATGAGTCATACGTGGAGACTTCGAGAAAGGTGTCTTCCAGACAACAGGACTGATACACATATGCACTCAGAGACTGTGGCAGCAGGCACAGGCTCGAGTCATGCAGTCCCAGCACTATGGAAGGGAAGTGGACACAGGCTCCAACCCCAATCAAGGAGCTCTGTGCAATTAATACTGACTGGTAAAGTGAAACCCAGTTTTCTCCAATGAAGTCTCACTGGGAAATCAACTACACTTCAGGATGGGCCTATGCCTAGAAGCAGTTGGCCAACAGAACAAACTCAATGATATTTTTTGTGGACTTTGTTTCATTTTATCATGTTTTGGTATTTTCTGTCTTATTAGTCTTTTGTGGGAGTTCTGTGTTTGAAAGAGGAAAAAAAAAACCCTATAAAGTTGGATGGATAAGAAGATGGGGGAAGGTCTGAAGAAACTGGGGGGAAGAGAAAATATAATCAAAATATATGGAAAATGTTTTAAATTTAAAAAAAATAGAAAAAGAAACAACCAAGTCCTCTTTCTAAGCAGGTTTAAAGTCTACATTTTAGCCTCCCTCTTCAGGAGTGAACAGGGTGAATGAACTGGTTTTCTCCTAGGGGTCTCAGCCCACTCTTTTAAAAAGTGGTGGATTCATCCCTCCCTTGAACTCACTGCACTGCACACTCTCACGTGCCTTGCTGTAGACTACCTTGTCCTATAAAAGTGTATGCCTACCTGCACACCGACAGCTTGCCAGTGAACTCAGGTTGACAGATTCCTGCTAGCACTGAGGTATTATGGGAATGTTATAGAAAGCTTTTCTTGTTGATTTATTCATTATTGTATTAACCACTTGGGTTGATTAATACAGAAATGAATGAGGCTGAGCATCCAGTGTGAAAACTGATTTCAGGTTAGAGAGGCAGACGTCGTATTTGAAGGCCCTCTAGCCCCAGCATTCTGCAGCATCTCAGGGATCCTCAGCTGTCCTAAGTTTTTAAAGCCACCAATCACTAAATTTCATGATTCCTCTTGAATATTAAGTCCTTAGAAGAACAACTTTTGAAAGCCCACAGAAACCATTTTCCTAAGTCTCCACACAACTGTTTCTATGAAGCTGAGAAGCTAAAAGGTTCTATGTGAAATATGAAAATGTAAACCATTCTTTTACACTCTGGTTCCCGGCCAACTCTACACTAAGAGCTGACTCCCTACATGATCTAACCAAGAAACACTGCGCCGCCAGGTAAAGGCTCGTACACTAGGAACAGCCACATCCCAGCAGTGAACAACAACTCCCAAGTCTAAAGATACAGCTTTGGAAGGGAGAGTGCACATCTCTCTCTCTCTCTCTCTCTCTCTCTCTCTCTCTCTCTCTCTCCCTCTCTCTCTCTCTCTCTCTCTCACACACACACACACACACACACACACACACACACACACACACCCCACCACCACTATCACCACCACATCATCCCTGCTGAGCACTCACAAAACTGGAGGACAGCAGTCACAGAGGCTTGGCGGTTCCATTCCCACAGATACCACCAACCCACGAGGGACAAAGCACAAGAAAAACCCGCACAGTAGGAAGAAGTGCTACAAAAACATCTTTACTGGGTAACTCATCCAGTTCAGGATCAAACACCTTTTCATCTGGAAGAAAACAATCAGTCTCCCTCAGACTAGAAATTTCAGAAGGAGACTTCTCAGTGGAAAGCTGTCACTCACCTGCTGACTGACGCTGCTGCATTATCAAAAGAAGCTGCGAAGTCACCATCTTTATTTTATACTATCAGGAATTCTGAACTCTAACACAAAGTTTCTAAGTAGCTGGGGTAGCTTTAAAAAAACTTATTTTTAAAAAATGCTTCTATGTATTTGGTACAAGTGTTTAGAAATGTCTTTAAAGTAGAGCAATGAAAAGAGGCTGGAGTCAGAGCTTGGCTGGTGAGGTGCTTGCCTGTCATATGTGGAATCCTGCATGACTTCCCCAGCATCACAGTAAAAAACTGAC
This sequence comes from Mus minutoides, assembly GCA_902729485.2. NCBI lineage: Eukaryota > Metazoa > Chordata > Mammalia > Rodentia > Muridae > Mus > Mus minutoides. The sequence goes on along the minus strand of LR756406.1, from coordinate 2,085,186 downwards.
CATGGTAGTGAATGCCCTTAGCACTTGGGAGGCAGAGGCAGGAAGATCAGAAGTTCAAGGTCATCCCTGGCTACATACAAGTTTAGGCTACCCTAGAATTTGTTTTTTAATAAAAAGAGAGAAAAGGGAAGGATGGCTAAGATTAAAAACAAATTTCTCAGTTCAGGAAATCAACTAATCACAGTTGGTGGTATTTATTCACCTTTCACTGCAATCAACTATTGCCTGTACATTGACAGAAGCCAATGTGAACTCCTAAGAACTACCTAAACAAAGCCCTCCTGCCAAGGACCCAGAGACTGTATGGGCCTAGCGCACAGTTCAGTGTTAGACTGTGTGCTTAGCAAACCCCAGAAGGAAGAGATTAGGTAAACTGTGAGTTGAGGTCAGCCTGGTCTACAACACTTCAGGCCATCATTAGCTACACTGTGAGACTTCTCAAACAAGCAAACCACCACCAACAACAAAAGGGTGTACAACAAAAGGGTGCGCATGTGCAACATGCTGGACTCAATCCCCAGCACAGAGGACACACATACTGACAAGGAGGAGACCTGAAGGCATCAACTTGGATTTAAAAGGATGAGATGGGGGGGTTGCTGTGGGGAGACTGGGAAGAAATGTAAATAAATAAAATAACCAATAAAAAAAAAAATCTTTCCCTTTGCTTCTGTAAGTGAACAAGAAATTAATGATATGCTAAATCACTAGGAATGCAAACAGGATTTTTATAAACACGGAAGAGAGTTATTTCAGTCTCAGACAGTCAAATTCCTTAGTCAACTTTCAAAAGTGCAAGTCATTATGGAACCTCGCGGGGATGCTGGATCAACCTTTGCTGAAAGAAATGTGTACTGCGTAGGCACTTGTTTCATTCCACCCTTGATACAAGATGGACAGATATGAGAATAACAAATCACTAATGACAAAGCAAAGAGAAAAACTTGGGAATTTTTTTCGTAAAGAGAAACCATGACTCATGGTTTTTGTGTTTTTATATTGAAATCACTAATTTCAATACACAAACTGTGCAACAAAGAATATAGAAGAATTAGCTAGGGCCAAACTACTCAAAATCTTTAAAAACATAGGTCAAAATTTATTTTAATAAAATGTATTTGCACATACCCCACAAATGAGCAAAAAAAAAAAAGGAGGGGTCAAAGGGCTCACAGGGGCGCTGCTGAGGCAGGATTCCAGATGACTTTCATTTCATTTATGATTCAAATTTTCTACAGTTACATGGTCTTTTGGACAAAAATAGATTTCCATGCAGGAATAAATACAAACTCCAATGTAAAGGAAACCATCTTCAGTCACACTAAACACTAAACAGGCACTAATAGCGTACTAATGCTTTAAACATTGTGTGTTCACTCGGGAGGCAGAGGCAGGTAGATTTCTGAGTTCGAGGCCAGCCTGGTCTACAAAGTAAGCTCCAGGACAGCCAGGGCTATACAGAGAAACCCTGTCTCAAAAAAACAAAAACAAAACAAAACAAAAACAAACAAATAAAAAAACAAAACAAAACAAAAAAAAAACATTGTGTGTTGATTGAAGAAAAATATTCTATCTTCTAACTGCAGGCCCAAACCAAGGCCATGTGAACATTTTGTAATTAATAGCCTTTAAGTGATACAAACTATCGAAAGGACAGCCACTCTGGTTTTCTAAAGGAAACCACACAGCCTTTGGAATTCTAAGGAACTTGCTAGCAAATATTCTCAGTCCATCTTCAATCCCTAAGGGCTATTTTACCTTTAAACGGCACATATGGGTTCCTAGGGAAATGCCACACCCCATTCACCAGCATGTCATACAAGCTCCCCAGATGCCACAAAGTGGTTTTGTTTTAAAGCCTCAAGAAGGAAGGAATCCTGCAAGCAAGCCCCAGATTCCAGATGAATCTAGGGATATTGTGAGGGTCTCTGCTGGACTACACAACTGGAACATGTCAGCTTTTTTGCCTCCTTCCCCAACTAGGTAAGCAACAGTTCTTTGAAATCAGACTTAAATGTCACAGGGCTGTCATTAGGGTTATCTAAGCAACAATTTCAAGCCATGATCAGCAAAACAAGCAACTTGGACTGAAAACTGATACGTTGAGTCTAGTCTAAGGTCCTGTACTAGCTGGTGACCTTGGACCAGCTACGGGACTCAGTTTCCTGGTTTGTAATATTGGGAGATACCCACTCAACAATGATGCTGCGAGGCCATTGGAGGCCTACGCGTAGGCAGTCGCAGACAGCAGAGATGCTGGGTGTCCAGGGCCTGCCCACTTCTGCTCCCGCCAACCCACCGGTCCCCGAGCCCACCCAAGGGCTAGCACCCAGGCTGTCCTAGACACACTCTTCCCAAAGCGAGCCAAGCTTGGACACGAATCGAAACCAAAAAAGCTCATGTGACTTTGGAGGCAGGGATGCGGCCCTGTACCTAGCCGGGACCGGGAGACGCCGTCTCCACCCAACTCGGCCATCTTGAGAAGCCGCGGAGACAAAGCGACCCCACTGGGCGGGCGCTGGCGGTCCGGGCACCCTAGCTGCTCCACGCGACCGCGGAGGGGGCGCCGCGCACCTTTGAGGGTGGAGCGCTCCACCAGGACCGTGTGGACCTGCGGGTCTGACAGGAACTTGCGCATCTGCTCCAGGGCGCTCTTCTCCTCCAGCGCCGCCTCCAGCGCAGCCGGCGCGTCGCCGCCGTCCTCCAGCAGCAGCGGCACCAGCTTACGCAGGTGCTTCTGCAGCACCGCCACGTCCGCCACATTCTGCACCGCCGACACCTCCAGGCCGGCCGAGCCGTCCTCGCCGCCGCCCGGCTCCGACATGGCGGATCCGCGGAAGGGAGAGAGATAGAAAGAGAGAGAGCGAGAGGGCCGAGAGGAGCAGCCTCCGGCACGAGAGAGCAGTGAGCGAGGGGAGCCGGAGACAGGAGACGCTCTGCCCGCTAACCCGCGGCCGACTGCGGACAGCGGAGCCGGCTCCGCCCTAAAGGCCGCCGCTCCCGCCGGCCCCGCCCCGCCCGCTGGCTGCAGCCACCGGCGCCCGCTCGCGGTCGGCGTCGCGACGTTACGCATGCGACTGGAGGCGGGGCTATGTGCGGCGCCGCGTGGCCTTTTGGGACTTGTAGTCGGAGTGCAGGGCGGGGCCCATTACTCTGCGCAAGAGTGGTACTCTGCGCAAGAGTGGTCCAGGAACCGCGTCTGTCTTCATTGCCAGGTGGTAGAGAATATCACAGAGCCAGTCCCCCCGCCCCAGCTTCATAGTGTATGAAGGATGCATTGACGAGAGTTGACATTTAGTGAGAGCTCATCCTCTGCCCGACATTGCTCTTAATAATCTGCGTTCTCCCGTTGAGTGAATGAATGAATGAATGGAGTCTAGAGTCCCAACATCAACCTCTGTCCACTCGTTAATAGATACACATGGGAAGGTGAGGACGTTTTTTTCAGAGGAGATGAGGGGCGTGCCCACAATGACATCGCTAAATTGGCTAGGGAGAAAGTGGAAAGGGTTTTTAGCTGAGGAACTGGCGTCTAAGGAAGGGAAGGTTATGTATGGGTGGAGCAGCAACTGCAGTGCAGTCTCACGGTAGGCTAAAAGAAACCTGGATGGTAGATAACATCAAGCTATGATGGGAGCTGGCTTCTGAACATAGTGTCATTTACCAAGCGAGGGTGATGTGTCTGTAAGAGAAGGATGGTATGAGTGAGTAAGCTCCCCATACCTGCAGCACTCACCGCTCTGTGGGCTCAGGAATCTGGATCTGCAGGAGGCAGGGGCTCAGATTCCTCCCAACTAAGTTTCCCTACATCTGACCCATCACCCCTCCTCCCATACACAGAGGACAAGAAGGCCAGAATCTTGTTGCTTACTTTCTTAAGGATAGTAACTGGCCTTTGAAAGTTCAGGTCATAACTTGCCTGTTCAATTGGGTAGAGGGAACTAAGCCAAAATGATCTTTAAAAATATAATAATGCCGAGTTAGAAAGCTGAGTCCTGATTGGTGGGATGATGGTGGTATGATTTGATTCTCCCAAATCATCTTTGGAAAACAGGAAGCCCTACAATATGCTTATCCCTAGCACAATTATCCTGTGCCAGGTCCCAGAGGCTGCTGATGGAGGCCAGAAGATTCTTCTAGAAGCCAGAGAGAGAGAACAGATAAATATCCCCATTCTCCCTCCATCAGCCCACCCTGGTGTAATATGTCCAAGATGCCGTAAATAATCTTGCAGAGATGAGATGACAGACCCAAAGCTACTGTGGTGAGTTGCTACTGTGGAAATGCTGGCATACCAGCGGTGGCCAATACTAAATGTCCGCCTGACACTGGGCGCTGTGTTAGTGTTGCCCTCTGCATAACTTGCAGAGATAGGAACAAGGACAAAAGAGCGGAGATTCTGAAGCCTGCAGGGACGTGGTGGGGGTGGGGCTGCTGCACACTGGCTGCGCTGAGTCAGCACCTGGGGATGCAGTCACTCAGTTCTCCAAGGGACTCACTCATCCGCAACCTGGCTCCACGCCAGGGCACAGACAACAGGCGTAGACTTTGGATTATTATCATTTCAAGGAAGACAGAAATGATTTGTTTATAAGGATTTACAAGTGGATCAAACCTGCGTGCTTTTTCAAAAAATTTCTGTTTTTGTTTTTTAATATAGTGAGAACAGATCTGCTGCACACAGGCTGCTGAGATTCTAAGCATCANTTTTTTTTTTTTTTTTGGTCCTACTTCTTTAAAAGGGTTGGGGGTGGAAATCTATATAATTGCAGCACTAGACAGGCAGAGGCAGGAACATGGCAAATCCTAGGACAGCCTGGGCTATATAGTAAGACTGTCTCGGAAACAACCAAGTCAAAACAAAGCAAGGCGAGAGAGAGAGAGAGAGAGAGAGAGAGAGAGAGAGAGAGAGAGAGAGAGAGAAAACTCTGACACATCTCGTCAAGTACCATATTTCTGCTGCTCTTTCCAGCAAACCCCTTGGGAATAAACACAATAAGCCCTGCCCTGAACACTTCCAGCTCTCCTACTGTAGTGGTTTGGATATGCTTGGCACAGGGAGGGGCAATATTAGGCAATGTTGGAATAGGTGTGGTCTTATTGGAGGAGTGTGTCACTATGAGAACGGGCTTTGAGGTCCTATGCCCAAGCTCCACGTGGACTTCTGCTTGCAGAAGCCAGTCTTCTCCTGGTTGCCTCCAGCACCAACCAAGTCTGCATACACACGGCCACGCCCACACACGGCCACGCCCACACGGCCATGCTTTCCACCCTGATGATAAGGAACTGAACTCTGAATCTGTGAGCCAGCCCCAAGGAAATGTTTTCCTTTATAAAAGTTGTGTTGGTCATGGTGTCTCTTCACAGCAATGGAAACCCTAAGACACCTACCCAGTCCTTATGTTCCCAGCAAGAGTGGTCAGCAGAACCAACCCTCCACGCCTGGACAAAGCCAGTGAGTGGTTTTGGCCTTCTCTTGCTTGACACGCTGAGATACTTGGCACAGCCATCATCAGCCAGGCAATGTGGACCCTTCCCTTCCCTCCTCTTAAGGAGGCTGTGGCCCAAGGCTTGGTGTTCAGCTCTCTTTGGTCTTGAACCAGCGACTCTGCAGCCTGATGTACCTGCTGGCTCCCAACATCAGAGGCGCATTAGGGTGTGCTACAGAGGTTGAGAAAGTGTTCTAGAAAATTCCAGGTTGATTGGGAGATTAATTCTTCTATATCCTCCTTCTCTTCCTTGTTCACCCTCCTCCTCCTCTGCTTATTTTTTGTGTTTCAAATTGAACTCAGTGTATTGTGCATTCTTAGCAAGTGCTCAGGGCTGTAACCCTGGACTTATCCCCCTCCCTGCCTCCCTCCCTCCTTACTGTTTGTACACTTGCCTGTTGGTTTATTTTTTTAAGTATGTCATATTTTAATTGAAAATGTTAGTCTATTATCCCAGCAACTGTTTTCAATTGTATTGTCAAGCTGCATGCTCTGAGGCACTTAACACAATTACCTCCTACACCTCAGAAAACACATCAATTTTACATAGTTAGTGTTAAAGGCAAATAAATATCCCGAAGGTTTTGTTAAATGCTTTCTTTCAAATATAATATGGGAATGGCTGATGCTCTCCATGTCACAGAAAAGGAAAATTAAGTAAAAGATGAATATGAAAACTCTGCTTTCCAAAGCTTTCCAGTGACCCCAAATGTAAGATACATGAGCAGCTAAGGTTCACTTTGGAAACCTCAAATTCTCATTAGATGACTGACTAATGTAATAAATGCTGCTGTTTCCTAGGCATCCATCAATAATCGTCAATGCAAATACTGTCTTCAGAAGCCTGCAAGGATCCCACTTACAAGAACCACCTGCACGTAGAACAATTGCTTACACAAACCCAAGGTAGAAAGGAAACGTATGCTGGTATAATAAGGTCCTAGCTCTGTTGATTATTGAGAGAAGAGCACCATTGCTACAGTCCCTCCCCCTAGAGGGTTTGGTCTGTTTTTAATTTCTTTTCCCACTGAGGTAAGCAGTCTCCTTTCTCCAAATCTTTCACCTTTGAGGCTGCTGCTGAGAAGGATATTCTCCCTGCTGTAAACTTTGGCTCCCATTAGTAAGTCTCATATCTGAATTGGGAAGTGGCTCATTCTTCAAGTCTGACATTGAGGAGAAAATCCTTTATAATAAAATCTCTCCACAATCATGGAGGGACACTCCCTCCTCTTCAGGCACGTATGTGGCTGGAGGATACAGTTGCCATGTTCTTGGATGAGGGGGTGACCTGACATTTCCCTTGGATGGTCAGGATCAGGCGGTCTTGTAACTAACAGCCTTGGCACCGTGTAGTGGAAGATTTCGTTCTCTGTGTTAACAGGGAGGCTTCCTTGGTGTCTTCACAGGACTGAACAGGTCTCACATAAGGTCCATGCAGACCCCAAGTCCACAGCATTTCATAATCAGGAGTTTTGGTGTACCTCACCTGTGTGGTACATAGGGTGGTGTGGCCAAGACCAGCTTTTTCCTCAAACAGGCGCCTGTTTCACCTGCCTTACTTCAACCTCACAGTGACTTAAGACGTCTTACTTTAGGGCCATAGATATAACCCTGTGCATACTAACCTTTTCTTATGAGACTTGAGTGTCTATTCAGATGAAATGACCTCAGAGGAACCACAGGTTGAAGCCCTGTCAGATCCCACAGCCACAGGGCTATGTGGCCATTACAAGCATCTACACATTCATCAACCATTTACAAGTTATACATTCCAAGTTTAAATTGCTAGTATGTGGGGCAGGAGAGATGGCTAGGCGATTGGTGAAGAGCCAGGCTCAGTTCTCAGCACCCACATGGCAGCTCACTGTGGTCTGTGGCTCTAGCTCTAGGGATCTGACACCTTCATATATATGTAAGCAAAACACGAATGCACATAAAATAAATTATTCTAAAGCATTCCTAGTCTGTCTATTTCTCTGGAGGCCAACACGAATGCATCAGTATCCTTTTGAGGCTTTTATTTGGAGACTAGTGTCATGTCCTCAGTATCCCATCGAGGCTTTAGACGGGATGCAATCTCCTGCAGAGTGGTCAAGTCCACAGCTGGTACTTCTTGCCTATCCCCAGGGGTCCTTACCTGGTCTGGACATCCAACCTAGTCTCATCCTTTTCCAGTCAGAGACTCTGGTCCTGCATCTCACAGTCCCTTTGGTCACTGAGAGAGGTCCCTGTGATCCAGTCCAGGGTATGTACTTTCCCTTTCCAGAGATTTTCAGTGGGCTGAGGCTCAGGAACAGCAGCCTCTTTGGGCCAACTGGGGTTGTAGTAAGATCTCACTGGGTCTCCAAAAATGTTGCAGAAATTTTTCCTAAAATAAGCATTCGAAGACCAGTGACAGTAAAAGATGTCACTAGTGGACTGAAACCAGGATGGCTTCTGGCTGTAAAAAGCCTCCTTCAGGGTCCAGTTTATATTCTCATTTCATACTCTAAAACCACAAGGCTGGGCAGGCAGGCAAGTAAGATTTTGCAGAAGGTTATGTGGCAGTCAGCAGGTTGCTAAGGACAACGACCCATTGTTTCAGGCATTTCTCCAGGGCTTTTCTTTTTCAAGTAGCAAGTGAAGTCATTTTTTTTTTTTTTTAAGATTTATTATTATATCTAAGTACACTGTAGCTGTCTTCAGATGCACCAGAAGAGGGCATCAGATCTCATTACAGATGGTTGTGAGCCACCATGTGGTTGCTGGGATTTGAACTCAGGAGGAGCAGTCGGTGCTCTTAACCACTGAGCCATCTCTCCAGCCCAGGTGAAGTCATTCTTGGCAAACAGGTAGTATATGCAGTAAATCATCAAGTAAACCAATAAATCAGTATCTAATAATTGGTCTTTTTATTTTTTATTTTATTTTATTATTTTTTTTTGTTGTTGTTGTTTTCGAGACAGGGTTTCTCTGTGCGGCCCTGGCTGTCCTGGAACTCACTCTGTAGACCAGGCTGGCCTTGAACTCAGAAATCTGCCTGCCTCAGCCTCCAGAGTGATGGGATTAAAGGCGTGCGCCACCACGCCCGGCTTGGTCTTTTTTAAAAATCTTAATTTACTTCAATATATTTATGCAGTTTAACTCAGTTTCCTGTAAGTGCATGAGATTTTCAGTTTTAGCCCCAGCACCACAGGATCCTGCATGTTTCCAAGGCCAGCACTGGGACCCTGCGTGCAGGAAGATGACAAGTTCAAGGTCATTCTTAGCTACACCACCTGGTCTTACCTACATGAGATCACCCCTGCCCCTCCCCCCAAAAAAAACACACAAAAAAATCTATAAAACAAAACCAACAAGCTTACCCTAGTGCTGAACATGCCACACATCCCAAAACCAGGGTTCAGAAGCCGGTGAGCTGGAATGGACCTGACAGCCTCCTCCCAGAGTACCTGAAGGCACCATGCACGCTTCCAAAGGAGGGAGGTGAGCAACGGATCTACTCAGCTCTGAAGCCTATGAGCCACAGAAATGACCAGCATGGCATGATGACCCTCAGGGTGCAGCAGTGGCTTGCACACCTTGGCAGTTACTAATAACTCTCTAAATGGATCTCAGATCCACTCAACAAGATGGAGAATATGCTATGTGTTGGAAACCTACCTATTAAATGCTATTGGTCTTGGATTATGGAGAACCTACAACCATTACTTTACTAAAACAACATAGTTCATACCAATCTAAACATTTGTCCTTATATTCACACATATGTGTGGTCCTCACCCATCTTCAGGAACTTTTTTTTTTTTTTTTTCCGAGACAGGGTTTCTCTGTATAGCCCTGGCTGTCCTGGAACTCACTTTGTAGACCAGGCTGGCCTCGAACTCAGAAATCCACCTGCCTCTGCCTCCCAAGTGCAGGGATTAAAGGCGTGCTCCACCACGCCCGGCTAGGAACTTCTTTTTATAAGAGATGGGGATCATTACAAAAAAGTCACAACCAATCCAAATGCAGAATTGTGGAGCCCAGTGCCAATGCATACAAAACATCCTGTATCCAAGGCTCAGGGGACATTGTAGAAGAAAGGGTAGAAAGACTGTGGCCCAGGTGAGTGGCCTTAATCCTACACAAAGAACTACAGGCAACTAGGGAATGCTAGGAGTGGGAGACGGTCTTCCCTAGGCGATAGTTAGTTGGTTTTTTTTTTTTTTTTTGGTTTTTTTTTTTTTTTTTTTTTTTGGTTTTTCGAGACAGGGTTTCTCTGTGTAGCCCTGGCTGTCCTGGAACTCACTTTGTAGACCAGGCTGGCCTCGAACTCAGAAATTCGCCTGCCTCTGCCTCCCAAGTGCTGGGATTAAAGGTGTGCGCCACCACGCCCGGCATTTTTTTTTTTAATCAAATAACAAACTGTATATCCAAAGCCCTGAAAACATATATATGGCTAACATAAGCAGGTTATATTCAGGATTGTGTATATTTATACCCATATGCATGTATTAACAACTAGTGAAATAAGAGGCCATGAATTTGAAAAAGAGCAAAGAGGGGCTCATGGGATGTTTTGGGGGATGATTGACCCCCAGGACCCACAAGCTGCTTCCCAGGGTACTCACAATGTGACTCCAAGTCACAAGCAGGATTTAACTCCATGAGGAGTCCAAATGCAGAGACGGGGTGACCCTGACCTTGTCATGCACTCAGAGACCACTTTCTGTCTAGTACCACCTAATAATACCATAAACCTCCACCTACACCACCATAGGCACACACTAATACCAACTTCATTCCTAAAGGTAAAATGCCAGCCTTCTCCAGGCTTATCGAAGTAGACTGAAAATAAGAGCATATGGGCTGAATAAAAACAGCAGAAAAACCGGGTTACAAACTGGTCAAATGCACTGACCAATGGAGGGCCGCCACGAAGGGCACAGCATCCAAACTTGGACCCTGTAAGGAGGGTGCCTGACATTGTGATGACCACCCGCAGAAGCAAAGACCTCTGAACTTTACCTAGGGCTTCAGGCTGGCCTGGCCCCACCTACGTGAACGGCTGGCAATCCACCTATCCACACCAGTCCTACACCTGAACACTACACCTAAGGCTTAGATCCCTGCTCTCTCAGGTTCTGAGCTCCGTGTCTCCAACAGCTATCCTCCTAGACTCCTTAATCCCTAAATACTGTATTTGTGCCAGATGGTGGTGGTATAGTCCCTTAACCCCAACACTTGGGAGGCAGAGGCAAGTTGGTCTCTGAATTTGAAGCTAGCCTGGTCTAGAATGAGTTTCAGGACAGCCAAAGCCACACAGGAACCCTATCTTGGAAAAGCAAACGAACAAAACCAAGCAAACCAAATCAACAAATGTTGTAGCAGCTATCTGTCTCTGCCTCCGGGAAGGCCTCCGTGAACTCACTGAACTCTAACCTGGAATAGCCATTCTGTAATTTACATTGCAGTGTGAGGTGTAATGTGTGACCCGAGTTATTATTTATTAAGAGAGTGAGAACAGGACTACTCAACAAATCACCTCTATACAAGGGATGCAGACTGCCAATTTATTATTCAGGAGAGAGAGAGAGAGAGAGAGAGAGAGAGAGAGAGAGAGAGAGAGAGAGAGAGAGAGAGAGAATGAATATGAGAATCTTCTGACCCTCACACCAGGGCTACCTTCCAGGGTTACCAGTATCTTGGGCAGGAAGCAGTGGGAAACAGACATCGTTAGGGCTTCCTTGGAACAGGCATGGCTATGACTCTGGAGGGAATCAGCACAAATTTCCAGGTTTTTAAGTCTTAGAACAGTAAGACTCAGGGCAGGCAGTTTACTAAAAAGAAAGGGAGAGAGGGAGTCAGAAGTCAAGCCAGGAGGTGCACGCCTTTATTCTTAAGAGGGCAGACAGAGGCAGGGACATCTCTAAGTTTAGGGTCTACACAGTGAGTTCCAGGTCAGCCAAAGAGAGACCCTGTTTTTTTTTTTTTTTTTTAGTTTTTCGAGACAGGGTTTCTCTTTAGCCCTGGCTGTCCTGGAACTCACTTTGTAGACCAGGCTGGCCTCGAACTCAGAAATCCGCCTGCCTCTGCCTCCCGAGTGCTGGGATTAAAGGCGTGCGCCACCACGCCCGGCAAGACCCTGTTTTTATAAACAAACAAACAAACAATAGGGACAGCCAAGGCGAGATCCTGTCTTATGAGTAAATTACAGAAAGAAGGAAAGAAAGAGGCACCCAGTGAGTGGAAGTGGGAAAGACGGGGTGCTCAAAGTCCTCATCTATGTGAGTTCTGGTCCTCCATAGTTATTTACATAGCAAAAGCCTCTACCTCTTTATGTTTCCGCGTGCCCGGTACATGTCACCTAGGTGGGACGTGTTTCCAGTCCCTGATTACTGGTTTCTCTCGTTAATCTCTCGGCATCCCCAGCCTCCCACCTACTTCAGTTCTCAGAGCTGCTACAGGGCACAGGCTGGCCCTGACCCACCCACGCTACGGCCGCGTCTCGGGGTTCCTGGACGGGGGTCACATGGGACCCTGGTCACCAACCCCGCCCATCAAGTGGAAAGTGACGGGGCTGTAACTAAGGACCTGCAGTTCACAGTTCCAGGCGCGCCTGACTGCCACTGTCCAGAAGCCACTTCTGCAGCATGCCAGGTCGACCACGTGTCGCCAGGGGAGCGGTCACGTGCGGCCTCGAACGATCATGTGAGTCCTCAAGCCAATCACCGCGGCCAGGAAGAAGGGGCATTGCGATTGGCTCATTTTCCTCCCGTGAACATCGCGAGATTCAGAGTCAGGCAGTTCCCGATTGGTTGATGCGCTGCGTCATTTCCCTGCACCAGCGTTTAGGTGAGGGTGGTCGGTCTCCCTGTCCTGTGCGCTGTGGGTCAAGCGGCTAAGCTTGGGTCCGGGCGGTCTGCGGTCCTCACTCCCCTCCCGCAAGGGGACGCGGCCCCCCTCTGCTGCTTCCTCTAGACGTCGCTGCCTTGTCCAAAGTCAGCCTGCGTTCGATTTGCCGAACCCGGGTTTCGTACGGCTTCCTGGCGCGGTGACTCATCCAGTCACGTGCGCCGTGGAGCCTGCGCCTCCTCCGTGCGGACGTCTCCGCACCAACCATAAACTGAAGTGACCCACCCTTCCTCACCTGCCACTGGGATTACTTTGCTGTCCTTCCAGAAGCATTGACTTGTGGCCCTGAGATCCGCATAGGATGGCTACACTGCTTGGCTGCCTCTGCATCCTCCTCTCGGGAATATTCCGCACACCTACACAGCATGCCTGTGTCTCTTTTGGCATGTAGGTGGAGGTAGAATTGCTATTATGGGTGTCTACTTTCAACCCGCTTCTAGCCCTCCAGCTGCGAGCAGACAGACAGCTGGGAAGTGGTGGGGTGCCATCGCCCAAGCCGGTGGTACTTCCTGCAGCCACACTTCTGCAGAGCAGTGTAGTTTAATGTAGTGTAGCCCGTTTGATGCCTTTTTATGTAAATTTGTAAAAGTTAATGATTTTGTCTGTATGAGTATAGATGTGTGTGTTTGTGTGTGTTTCACATGCACATGTTGGGGGTCAAAGGGCAATTTGCATGAGTTGGTTCTTTCCAGCCACGGTATAGGATGTAGGGACTGAAGTCAGGTCATCAGCCCCGTTCACAAGCACTTCTGCCCATCCAGGTGCCTGTTTCCTTCTGGGCTAGAACAGCCCTGTCTGGGGCTGTGCCCTTCAGCCCTCCTCAGTGGGCATTCAGTCTCATTTCCAGAGGTTTCCACATTCTCAGATGGGCTGCAAAGCTGACCACAGGCACTGGATTCTTGTTCTTCTTTGCCTGGGGCTGTATAGTGAGAAGAGCTTCAAGTCAGGACAGTGTGCATACGGACAAGGAGGCCGGTGCACTACTTATATCTGTCACTGTCGTAGATCAAGTTCACAGACCTCCCTGCACTCTATTCCTCTTGTGAGCTGCTGGGAGACATGCTAACTTTTTCCCAAAGGAGACTGGCTTTTGTCTCCAGCTCTCAAACGTAGCAGCTATGCCATGATTATCCTGCCTGATTAAGAATGCTTTCTGGCCGGGCGTGGTGGCACACGCCTTTAGTCCCAGCACTCGGGAGGCAGAGGCAGGCGGATTTCTGAGTTCGAGGCCAGCCTGGTCTACAGAGTGAGTTCCAGGACAGCCAGGGGAACACAGAGAAACCCTGTCTCAAAAAACCAAACCAAGGGCTGGTGAGATGGCTCAGCGGGTAAGAGCACCCGACTGCTCTTCCGAAGGTGATAAGTTCAAATCCCAGCAACCACATGGTGGCTCACAACCATCCGTAACGAGATCTGGCTCCCTTTTCTGGAGTGTCTGAGGACAGCTACAGTGTACTTACATATAATAAAATAAAATAAATCTTTAAAAAAAAAAAAAAACCAAACCAAAAAAAAAAAAAAAGAATGCTTTCTGGCCGGGCGTGGTGGTGCACGCCTTTAATTCCAGCACTCGGGAGGCTGAGGCAGGCGGATTTCTGGGTTCGAGGCCAGCCTGGTTTACAAAGTGAGTTCCAGGACAGCCGGGGCTATACAGAGAAACCCTGTCTTGAAAAACCAAAAAAAAAAAAAAAAAAAAAAAAAAAAAGAATGCTTTCTGTTCTTTTGGGGACCAGGGCCATGATGGATATACCATGCTGATAATATGGTCTGGGTGGTGGTGATGATGGGATGGTGGGGGTTTAGTGTCAGTTCTGCTCCTGGAGGGGATGGATACCAAGACCAGACTGTATATGTAACTAACCCTCAAGACACATATGAGCTTCCCAGGGGTACAGTCCTCCAGGTGAACCTCTGCACACTCCTGCCAGTGCTGAAGGCCAGAGGTGAGCAGAAGGCAGCTGACACTCGAGCCAAGCCCATTTCCTCAGCCTGGGCACCTGCCTGTTGATTGTACCATGGTTCCTCAGCTGCTGCCCTAAACCCTAATACAGATAATATTCCATTGTCTTAGCTTGCTAAGGCGTTCTAGGAGCATCTTATGCCTAATGGTGCATGGGGACTTCCAGAACCTGTGAGTCTTTTAGGTCAGACTTCCACAGCCCTGGGTTGCAGATAAGGGTGCAGGTGAGCACAGGCTCACTGCAGTTCGCCAGTGTGTTCCTCCAGCAGTGGGGCTGTGGTTATGGGCTTACACAGCAGGCCTTTATTTTACAGTCTACTAGCATGTGCATTCACCAAGGAGTCACCTGGGAACTGATGGCGCTGAAATCAGGAAGAACATGTACTGCTTATTGCCTGGTGTGGTGGCACACACTTTTAATCCCAGCAATTGGGAAGCAGAAGCAGGCAGATACCTGTGTTTGAGGCCAGCCAAGGGTACATAGTAAATCCTTGCCTACCCCGCCCCCAACACTTTATGTACAAGCTAGCCCTTGCTCTAGCTCAGTAGCAGCAGCAGCAGCAGCAGCAGCAGCAGCAGCAGCACATGGCTTCAAAGCCACCCGTGACTTTGTGGGCTGTGTGGTATCAACATTTTGATTTTCAGGAGGCTTGGGTCTCAGTCTTATTTCCCGCTTAGAAGATGGACAGTCTCCTCTGGCGATGTTCCCTGGGCAGTGCTCAGTGGAGTCACCTTAACAAGCTTGTAAATGTTCTCATTCCAACCATGCCTTAACGGGAGTCCAATTATCCTTGTTGGAGTGGAAGTTTTGGCTCAAGTCTCCCAACCAAGGTGGATATTAGGGCTCCTGAAGGTAATTATATCAGCATATCTGAGCAGGGGGCTCAGAACTGGTCCTACTGGCTTCAAGATGCCTCTGAAGTCATCATTAGTTTAAGGGATACATCTTCCTACAAGATATATTCTGAAGAGAGATATGAAGACGACTTAGTAACTGCTCTCACAGTGTGGCAATGGCTCTCAACCTCTTTGGGGAGCTGAAATGACAGGGGTGGCCTAAGACCATTGAAAAACATATCTTTATAATTTACAACAGTAGCAAAATTACAGTTATGAAGTAGCAATAAAAATAATTTTATGGTTGGGGGGTCACTGTATTAAAGGGTCACAGCATTGGGAAGGCTGAGAACCACTGATGTATGAGGAGCTATTCCCAGTGGAAGGGGCAGAGCCCAGGGTCCCCAGGATCCCCTGGTCCTCCATCTGGCTCCTTGGGGTTCCTTTTGCCTTTACACTGTTTTTTCTTTTCCCCCATCATGCTGTCTGAAGGAACAGCAGAAGCATCTATTCCCACCTGCTTTCATTACAGACTTGAAAAGATGAGTCAAGACCCTTTGGTGTAATAAGTGGTTTGTTAGATATCAGTTTCTAAAATTACACATTGGAAAGCTCTAGCTCAGCCCAGCTTGTATTTGGTATGTTTCCCACAAGCATAACACAGGCTGATTTGGTCTTGAACTGGATATGACCAGGAAGACATCAGGGAGAGAAAAAGCTGTATTCCAAGTTTTTATTTTATTTTATTTATTTTGAGACAGTCTCACATAGCCCAGTCTGGCCTTGAACTTCTGACCCTCCTTGCTTCAGCCTCCCACGTACCATGCCAGAATTCCAAATGCAGGCCACAGTGCCCAGCAAATTCCAGTTTCACAAAGTTCTTCAGAACATGTGCTAACCTGGGAAGCTAAGGCAAGAGGACTGCTGCATGTTTGAGGCCAGTCTGGGCTATGTAGTGAGTTCAGAACAGCCTAAGCCACAGAGCAAGACCCTGCCTCAAAACCAAACCAAAACAAAATCCCTAAAAATATAATGCTGCTGTTTGCAAAAAGACATGAAGGAGATGGTGGGCTGAGTCATGGAAGGGTATGTAGCTTCCCTGGTGTAGGCCAGCCTCTCTACTTAACACTGCTTCCTTCTTAAGCCAAACCTCAAAACACTCCCTCCCCCACAATGTTAACTTAAGGGTGAATTTCAGATTTCTGGTAGTGGAACCCATTTCTCCTCAACCGAATCATCTATAACAAACATTTAACTGGGAGTGGAATTTCTGGTGACTTTTTTTTTTTTTTTCTTCGAGACAGGGTTTCTCTGTATACCCCTGGCTATCCTGGAACTCACTTTGTAGACCAGGCTGGCCTCGAACTCAGAAACCCGCCTGTCAACCGGGCATGGTGGCACACGCCTTTAATCCCAGCACTTGGGAGGCAGAGGCAGGCGGATTTCTGAGTTTGAGGCCAGCCTGGTCTACAAAGTGAGTTCCAGGACAGCCAGGACTATACAGAGAAACCCTGTCTCGAAAAACCAAAAAAAAAAAAAAGAAATCCGCCTGTCGTGCACCACCACGCCCAGATTTCTGGTGACTTTTATGTTTCATGTTAATATTAGCAACACAAAGACAATGGGAACAGAGGCTAATGTGTTGGTTTTCTAAGGGGCTGAAGTTTGGCGTAGCACGTTTGAAGACTTTGCTTACATTTACACAGCAA
The DNA here is from genome assembly GCA_902729485.2 of Mus minutoides. Lineage (NCBI taxonomy): Eukaryota > Metazoa > Chordata > Mammalia > Rodentia > Muridae > Mus > Mus minutoides. The sequence goes on along the minus strand of LR756406.1, from coordinate 2,068,315 downwards.
CGATCTCCCTGGAGCACTGCGAGAGGCAAGAACGGAGGCAGAGGCAGGCAGATTTCTGAGTTTGAGGCCAGCTTGGTCTACAAAGTGAGTTCCAGGACAGCCAGGACTACACAGAGAAACCCTGTCTTGAAAAACCAAAAAAAAAAAAAAGAATGGACGTCCGAGATGCCGGGGCCATGCCGTCCCATGCCCACACCTCTCCTGGATTCCGAGTCCTCACCACCCTACCCTCTACCCGGAGCGTTCATACACCAGCTCACAATTTAGTGGGCACTTCTACAGCTCGCCCTTCTTGTGGACCTGGACTTTGAAGGTGGTGTCAAGGACTGTTGGCCACCACTCCTGACTTGGTGACACCAGCTCTTGGGAATGGAGACACAGCTTCTGTGTGGCACTACTGGCTCTGGTGGCTGTCAATCACAGCATACCTTTGGCCAAGAATTCTTGTGCTGTGGGGTGTTTTTCTCCAGTTTCAAGAGGGGAGAGCAAGGCATCTCATTGAGTTTCCACCCAGCCTGAGGAAGCTGTAATCCTAGTCACTACCCCAGACCTGATGTCTTCTAACCAGTGAGGTATATGCCTGTGGTAGGGGTCCTTTCCTCAAACACTTGTAACCTGCAAGGCTCAGAGCCAAGGCCCTCAGGAAGCTCCAAGGCCTCTACTGCATAGCTCCCACCAGAAGGGACGGAAATGCAGAGACATGTGATAGGGCCAGGGTCACTGACCCAGCGGGTACCCTTCCCTGACTGCAGTAACATGACTAATCACAGCAACAACGAGGATCCTCTCACTGTTTCTTCCCACAGGCTTCCAGAACAATGCCGTGCTGAGGAGAGTGACGGGCCAGCAAGGCCCTCAGCTCACCTCCCAGCATGCCCGTCTGCCCTGCTCTCTTAGTTGGCCATCAAGGTAGAACTCGGTTCAGTTTCTCGACTCTGGATTTGTGTCCACACTGCCTTGTCGGAAAGCAAGTGCTGTGCACCAAAAACTGCTTCTGCTTTTTGCTTTTCTCTCTTTCTGGGACAGGGTTTCTCTCTCTAGCCTTGGCTGTCCTGGATCTCACTCCGTAGACCAGGCTGGCCTTGAATTCACAGTGAGTTCAGGCCTCTCTGCCTGCCTCTGCCTCCTGAGTGCTGAGAACAGAAGTGCACATCTCCACGCCTGAGGTAGTATGGTGGCTTTCAGGATTGGCTTCTGAGAAGGACCTAGACCAGGAGCTAACGCACAGCTGACGCTCATTAGGGGGACACAGGGCAGACACCTGCTTCCCACCTCAAGCCAGTAACCCTGGAGTGGCTGGTCCCTGACCTGACAGTAACAGCGTGTCAGAACCAGACTGCCCAACGCCATGGCTAAATTTAGTTTCATAATGAGCGATAAAATTCACATGTTCTTTATTTAGTCCATATAATACACCATTTTAAAGAGTTCTTTAAAATTAGATAAAAGAGCATATTAAATGGCAAGTGCATGAAGTCTTTCTTCATAAACAATGTCAAAACAAAAAAGTTTTGAATTACAAAATGTTAAAAAATATGTTGGTACTTAACATTTCCCTAAAGCATAAAGTTACAGATATTCTCTAAAGAAAAATAACTGTACCACTTAACCTATTTTTGCTGTTTCTATGAACTTTTTTATTCTGTACATAGGACATTTTGTACAAAATACGAAGTCTACATTTTTTATTACTTATTACCGTAAAACAAAGATACAATGTATGTACAATGTTCAAAGGAAGCCGTACAAAGCCACACTAGAAAGACACTTGAACTGTGACATCTCTGGCGCACAGACACATTCTGGAAAGAGTGAGGGTGCCAAACTAGAGCCATATGAAGAAAAACAGTCACCCGTTTATTTTCAACGTGGTACTTTTTTTGTTTTGAAACCAGTCTGGTACAGAATCAACAGTGTCTTAACAAAATACAAGTTGAACAATTAGCACAGGGAATCCGAGTACTAACTAGGGGAACCTTAATAGGCCAAAAATGTAAGTAATACTCTTGTCAAAGAAGATTAGTTTCTCTCAAAACATTTTTTTCTTTTTCTTTTCTTTATTGGCGAATGTTTGTCTTCAATAAAGAGCAGAAATAAAACCTAGAGCAGAAGATGTTCTGCGGCGCTGAGCTTTGCACAATCACCCGTACACTGATAGCTTGCTTTTCTCGCAGGGCAAAGGAGCCTCCCGGGACCTCTGACCACACTCGGAATGCCCCACAGCGGGGATATCTGAGACTCTACTAGCTAAAGACAAGAGTTCAAACACTGGGGTATCAAAACACAGAGACGCTGCTTTATTCAATAAAAGCACCCTTTTTCCCTCAAAAGGAGAAGGCATCTCAACTTTTTTTTTTTAAATTATAGATTTCATAATGGTAAAGTGGATAGGTACTTGTCAAGTTTCTCAGGAAGTGTTCTCACCCAAGCGGCCAACCTGTCCACCCTCAGCTGGGGCCGCCTTTCTGGCTAGCCGTGCTAACTCTCCCTCCCTGCACATGCCCTTCTTCCCCGCCATGGGGCACGAGCATCAGCAGCCATCTAAGGGGACTCAGAAGCCGGCTCCATGGCCGAGAGAGAGCAATGTCTGATTTCACAACCTTTTCATGGATACCCGAGACCACGATTAAAAAATCAGGTTTTAAAAGAAGCCACTTTTTTTTTTAACTGTATCTTATACATCAAGACATGTAACACTGAGTTATATATATGCTGGAGACAAAAGAGACTAGTTACTGTTCAGAGAGCAGTACACATTTCAAGCAGCTTTCGAGCAGGATAAATAAGTCAAAATACTGGCCACCCTGAGAAGAAAAGACTAGACAAAGCACTAAGTGTAAGGATTTTTCTCCTCGTGCTATTCCATCTAAAACAGAAGTTTAATCCATGCAAGAATTCTGTGCAGCTCGTAGCAGCATGTGGAGACCAGTGCGAATGCAGGCACTGTGCTTTTCCTTGCGAGCTTGGTGACATGTGCTTTTTCCAACAGAAAGAAAGGCTCACTGAGGGCGCCAACACAATGCAGCCTGCAGTACGGCCACAGGCAGCTGCAGGCTGCACTAGGCCAAGTGGCTGACTTTACCGTAACTTTCTACAGATGTGGAATTCTTAGATCCTGTAATCTTTATCCCCTCGAGAGCCTTGTTGAAGGATCATGTGTAAGTAGGTGAAAAACTGATTCTGCAACTAACATGAACATGTAATTTCAACATGGCGGTTCTCCTCAAGGTGAGCTGAGGAAGCACTTCTCAGAGCTCTCCCTTGTGCTGAGGTGGAACCCTGGCCTCTACCACAGACTATGAAATATGGCTTTCGGTAGACATTAAGGTAAGCAGAACATGGTGACGGTGCCATTAACCAAAGGAAAGAAACACCGTGGACGGTCCCAGCGCTGAGGAAAGTTGGCCTCTTTCCTGGCAGGCAGCTAGAATGGAAAAGCAAAGAGCCATCTCTGTGAGACCAACCAACAACCACGGGCCGCTGGCACGGAAGCATGGGGACAGCGTCAGGGTTGTAAAGTCTTAAAACGGAGGAGATACCTTTTACCATGTGCGTTTGATTTGCAACATCATCGGTGTTACCACAGAATCCCTATCTCAGAGGACCACAGCGTCTACTGGGTACAAGAAGATGACAGTCAGGGTGCTTTCCTACAGCTCTGACTTTGGACCTCACTCAGGGCTGAGCTGGCGTGGTGACAACATGGTGATGACGCTGTCACCAACTCCCCTAGGCCCCTGCTTGGCCAGCAGGGCCAGAGAAGCCACCATTGTTTGAACTCCTAATCTCGAGCTGAGGCGGACGTGCATTATTGCCTACAGAACGGGGTCGGAGGAAGCTTTGACTTTGAGTGTAACTGACTGGTATGGCACAAACAGTATGTCTTTTCTACAGCATCCAGAAGAGAACTGACAGGCCCAGCCCGGCGTGCTGCTCCAGACGCTAGCGCCCATCCTGGGAGAGCAGCTCACTGGCTCTGCAGTGAGCTTCCAAGGCTTTCTCGGTGTGGGGGTCCTGAGGCAGCTCGGACTTGCGGCGCACGAGGGGACGGTCCTTCTTCAGCTCCTTCTGGGCCTGGAATCACAAATGCAATGCAGTTGGCCATGCACCAGGCTAACTGAGGAGGGAGTGTACTTCCGGACTAGCAGTTAGAGGAAAATACAGGGGAAACAAGGATCATGGATGTGCTACAGTCTCAGCGGCCACAAGGAGGAGGCCATTCTTATTCATTCACTCAACCCTAAGCACTGTGTAATGAATGACCAGGGTGCAGCTCGTGGGCAGGGCTAGCTGTGGGCTTCTACAATGCTAGTGTTTGCAGAATTCTCCAGGTGTTACGACTCCCCTAAGTACCTCCCTCTCTCACAAGACATCACCAATATCACTCTGTGACCCCGTGTGTGTCTGTTAGACATTTCAGAAAGGAGACATTGTTTTTTTAAAAAGGGAAAACAGAATGAATGAGAGACAAACTAGATTTAAAACTGTCAGAGAGCTAAAATGTCTACAAGAAATTCTAAAAGTTTTTTTTTTTTTCAATGCCAGGTGCTAAATGTGTCACACAGCTGGAAAAAAAAATGTGCCCAGAAAAGTCTTTTGACATGGAAATTTCTAATATTGAGTCTAAGAAATAAAACATTCCTTTTCTTTTCCATTGTCTTTCTGAAGCTTAGGAGTCTCACTTTAGCAGGATTAGACTGTGTGTGCACATGTGCACATAGGTACATGTTTTGAGACAGGATCTCATCATGTAGCCCAGGTTGGCCTTAAATTTACTATGAAGTCCAGGCTGGCCTTGCCCTCATGGCAGTCCTTCGGCCTTAGCCCCCAGGTGCTGGGTTATGAACACGAGGCAGCGCGCCTGGGCATTAACCAACTACATCTGTAAAGAATGGGGCCAGGAAGGGGTGTCTGGGCTGAGCACCCACTCATCTCTCAGGAAGGCTGCCATGCTAGCTAGCACCAGCACTTGGAAGCACCAAAACACCACCTCAGCTGTCCACAGACAACGCCACAGACATCCACAGGAGGCCAGCGGGGCTTTTGGACCTACACTGCTTAACCCCAATGGTTTTTCTTTCCACTAAACATCTCCAACCAACAGAGTAAACCTTTGTGGTGTAACCCAGAAAAACCCCATGGTTTGAAACCTATCACAAGACAACAGAAGAAACCCGTGTGACTGGCTGTTTGTTCTGTGTGCAGATGTCTGGCTTACACATGCTTTGCTGGAAACTCAAGCACTTGCCGAGCCACACACGGAAGCCTGCGTTTCAGAGTTTGCTGTTTCCTAGCAGGGTGGTCTGTGGGTCTGCCTGTAATCACGAACAGCAGCAGTGGGCTTAGTATCCCACACCAGGTCTGTTTCCAGAGCTGTCACTGGAACCTGGACAGTCAACGTGGCAAAGGCAAGCTTTTCCATTTTCCTGCCTAGACCCGTGGGAGATGGCAGACCTCACCAGTCCCCATACAGGCTGCCACGGCTCACCACACCTGTAAGAGTGCATTCATTGAAGCCCATGGTGGTTTCACATTCGTCACACCCCTGCCTCAGCCTACCAAATGCTGAGATTTGGGGTGTGCACCACCACAGCTGGCACCCTCAAAGTGCTTTATCTTGAACCCATTAGAAACTTAGGTAAAAATCCTACCCTGAATTTTTATGTCCGTCATGGTGCAAACCAACATTTTAAAACACACAAAATGTGTAATGACTTCTGACACCGCCATGTCAGAAAGAAGACCCCTTAACCGTGGGGCTATAGGCAAATCCTTGGAGCTGCGACCAGTGAAGGCAAACTGTGGCAAGTGAACTGATGGGAGGTTCTGGACACACATGAGGGGTCTCTCTGCTTAGCCCTGCAGACAGATGCAGGAAGCAGAGAGAAGATAAAGCACAGAGGGGCAATGGAGGAGACAGGAGGCAGGACAGTGACACGTCGTGCAGACGGTGGTCTAGGATGAGAAAGACTTGGGGAGAGGCTGTGCTGGCAGCATGCAGGCAGGGGTGGGTGGGCGAGGGAGCAGGGGAGCGCTGGCTCAGCCAGCGCTGTGTGAGACACAGGAGCCTAGGCGCTCTGGTGCAAAAGGCCAGTACCAGAGGTCCTACAGGGGACACGGGCTGGTGCACAATGGCTCTAGCCTCCTTCACTTGAAAAGGCACTGCCGGGCGTGGTGGCACACGCCTTTAATCCCAGCACTTGGGAGGCAGAGACAGGCGGATTTCTGAGTTGGAGGCCAGCCTGGTCTACAAAGTGAGTTCCAGGACAGCCAGGGCTATACAGAGAAACCCTGTTTTGAAAAAAACCATTAAAAAAAAAAAAAAACCTTTCAAGCGGGGATGCCAGAACGAGCAGGGCCAACCGGAGCAAGTGGAGCCGATCGGAGCGAGTGGGGCCAACCCGAGCAAGCGGAGCCGATTGGAGCGAGCGGGGCCAGCTGGAGTGAGCGGGCTGTATGGGGGCGGCCGGGAGCGAGTGGGGCTGGCCGGAGCGAGCGGGGTCGAGCGGAGTGAGCAGGGTTGAACGGAACAAGGAGAGAAAAAAAAAAAAAAAAGAAAAAACACTGAGTTCAAACTTTAGAACTTAATTTGAGGCTGAACTGATCAACACTCCTTTAGCTGTCTTGCCCATCACACGCTGTGATATCATGGAGATGAGGGAAAATACTTCTTGTTCGCCATGGGACCCACCACGCTTTGTAGATACAAAGCCTTAAGCATACTCTATGCATTTTCGAAGGAGTACCTGCACTGCCCAATCCGTCTCTACACCTTCCTGACTTGCGTGGTTGCCACAGTTTTTCTCCCGACCAACTGTTAAAAATGAAAATTGTAAACATTTAAAATGTCTCTGATATCAATGTTAGTCACATGAAACTTACACACTTTTGGGGGGGTATTCTATATAGTGTTAGAAAAGTTCCACAAAAGATATCCAAACAATGGTTCTAACAGGCAAATACATTACTGAATTTCTCTACCCCACCCCCACTGCATCAAACCAGATCCTTTTTTGGCATTAGTCTCTTGTCCCCAGTTTCCAGCAGGACCTCCCAATCTGTCCTGACCTGTCCTGTCTGAGGGCTACAGAAAGTGTTCACGCCACCAAAGCCCAGACCATAGTTTTTAGCTAGAGCTTTATTTGCTTTTTTTTGTTTGTTTTTGTTTTTGTTTTTTTTTTTTTTTTTCGAGACAGGATTTCTCTGTCTAGCCCTGGCTGTCCTGAAACTCACTCTGTAGACCAGGCTGGCCTCGAACTCAGAAATCCGCCTGCCTCTGCCTCCCGAGTACTGGGATTAAAGGCGTGTGCCACCACGCCCGGCTGCTTTATTTGCTTTTTGAGCTGGGGTCTTGCTGTGTAGCCTGGACTAGCCTTACATGTGCACAATCCTGCCTCAGCTTCCAGAATGCTAGGACCATAGGCCTGGGCCACCGCATCTGGGACTTGGTATGTTCTGCTGTCATACAACCAAGAATTTCAGGAGCCTAATTCCAAATGTTCTCAAGCGAAGAGGAGTTTATCATTTCAGACATTATCTATGAGCCTATAGCTTGGGAACACCTTCATCTGGACAGTGAGACTCAGCCATTCACCGGCTCAGTGGTTTAACCCCCAGACTCTCGACGCTGAGCAGTGTTGTCTTTTTCAGATGTTTAAACTATTCTAGGTCCTCTGTGTTTCCTCAGCAACTTATTTTAGTCTCCTCCTCTTCTTCTTTTCTTTTCAGACAGGTATTTTAGTTTCTTCTTTTCCGAAGACAGGCTCTTTACTAGGTAGCCCAGCTGGTTTTAAACTTAGGATCTTCTGTTCTGTCTCCACTCCATAGAACTTCAGAATCGCTTGGTTTTTGAGCCTGGGGTGACCTCTGAATTTGCTATATAGGCAGAGATAACCTTGACATCTTAGTTTTTCTGCCTTCACCTGTAACCAGCACAGAGGCTTCAGGAGGGCATCAGCACGCAGGGCTTATGCTGGGCTGGGATAATCAGGTCTTCCTGCACACTAGGCAAGCACTCTAGCAACTGAGCTATGTCCCAGGCTTGCCACTTAAGGGAGAAAAAGCCTGCTGGATTCTAATGGATAAGTTACTCTGGGAAAAACTGACTTCCCTGTGCCAGGCACCTCCTGCCTTAGGAGCTCAAGCCACAGAGCTCTCGAGGTGCAGGACTGACGATTTAATAATGTCAATTACAGAAACTTCAACTAGCTGATGTCATCTCAAGAGTCACACAGAGGGCAGATGTGTCATGGGAGCTTCTCAGGGCAACCATGCCAAGGCTGCTTAGAAAGGGACCTGTCTGTCACCCACAACGGGTGAACAACATCTGGGAGGTCCAGAGGCTCCAGAGCCCTCCAACACCAGAGCCCACTTTTTGAGGCATTTTAAAGGTGTAAAGTGACTTTGGTTTATGTTCTTGTTCCAATTGCTGACTTTGTAAAGTACAGGGCATAAGTTATAGCAAGTAATGACCAAGGCTGAAGGATGTACCAAAGGAAAAATTCCTTTGAACCTTCAAATACTCAGTGTGTGGTAAATGCCTCACAAGTCTTCAGCTTCTAAATTTTATATAGCCTGAGTGTCTTAAAATTGAGTAAAAGGTCACAAATTCGCAGGTAGGCTTCCCCTCAGTCCAGGAATACAGGGGGTCTTAGACAAGCCACTCAGTTGGGCTGTCATTTGCAAACTCGGGACTGTAAAGTCTAAGTGGAAATAAAAAAAGATGACCTTAAGTCCTGCTAAAGTCACAAGAAGTTGTGGAGGAAAACTGCCTAGTTAGGGCACAGGAGACACATTTCCTTCTTGTCTATCCCTCCCACCCACTGGCCTTCTCTTCCTTCCTTCCATTTTTTTCAGGAGAGTCTCACTGTATGCCCCAGAATGGCCTTCAACTCACAATTCTCCTGCTGTGGCTTCTGGAGCTCTGGGATTACAGGCCTGAGTAACCACGCCCAGATGAGCTCTATTCATCGCTAAGCAAAAACATTATGAGCAAAGTGTGGAGTTCAACTAATTGCTGACGGTCAGTGGGTCAGTGGGTAAGTAGATGGCCACTGAGCTTCTCCATTGCATTTCTAGTGTGCTCATTTATCCATTTAAACAACGTTCAATTTAAATGGAGGGGCTGAGGATGAACCTGGCAAGTTCAGGGGCTGGGCCTTCCTTGCTCTGCACTCTGACAGGTAGCCCAGGACTCCAAATCAGACAACCACGTTGCAATGGGGAAAAGAAACAGCCACAAGCATCTCTGCTTACACCCGAGACATGGCCTTCCAGAGCACTGTTAGCAGCAATTATGAAGAGATTCAGCCTCTCTTCATGCCAGGCCTTGAAGTGCTTCTGTGTGCTATACTGGGACCACAGCCCAGTTCAGAAAGCTCCATTTCTGGTTCTGCAGACATTCTGCAGCTGTGGCTGGGGCGGGGGGAGGCTCAGCTGGCTAGAGTGCCCACTTTTGGTAACGTTCCATCCTGTTTTAGTCAGGTGAGGGGTTAGCTGAATCAAACAAATAGAGAATCCTTCCTTCTGTGTGTTTAAATGAGCTCCACAGGACGCCACGGGCAGAAGGGAGCAATGAGGGATTGAGGGATCCCTGTCCACATCCTAGAATTTGAGTACTAATGTCTAGGGACTCTGTCATTGGTCATAGGGGGCTAAAGGTTACAAGTCAGAATGGCCACCACCTGGTCGGAACAGGGAACATGCCCAGAGGAACACAGACGTTTAGGATCCAGAGAGGAGCTCAGTGGATCACCCTCTTTAAACCTTCTTGTATATTTTCTCAATTTGGTAGAAAGAGAGCTCTGGTTAAAAATGCTCTAAACCGCCGGGCGTGGTGGCGCACGCCTTTAATCCCAGCACTCGGGAGGCAGAGGCAGGCGGATTTCTGAGTTGGAGGCCAGCCTGGTCTACAAAGTGAGTTCCAGGACAGCCAGGGCTAGACAGAGAAACCCTGTCTCGAAAACCAAAATAAATAAATAAATAAATAAATAAATAGATAGATAGATAGATAGATAGATAGATAGATAGATAGATAGATAGATGCTCTAAACCATTGCACCGAGTGCAGTGTTACTGGAATTGTTTCTGGCACAGCCCTGGCCTGCCATTGGGCCCCTGGGCCACCTTGGGTATCCTGGGAGGTGTGGGGTGTAGCACCTGCTATGAAGAACTAAGGAGAAGTGTCTGTGGACCCCAGCAGGAGTGAGAGGGCTGCAAGGGGAAAGTGAAGGGCGAGATGCTATTGCAAAGCTTTGCTCTTGCTCAAGCTAACATACAACAGTTAGGAGTTGGATTTCTGTTGCTAAGATAAGGAAAGCAACAAACTGCAGGCACACACTTAATTGCTAAGAGCTTTCCTAGCAATCCGATGGCTCAGATCTATAGCTTAGAGGAATGTGACAGACCCGTCAAGCACATCTGCAGCAGCAGGCTTAGCTCTGCTGTGCTCAATGCACCTTTTACCTGACGAGCCTCGTCGCTCACTGTCTTTTTCAGCATCTGCACATCTTCAAACTGAGGCCCATCTGTCTCCATTGCAACCGGAATGCTCATGGCGCTGGCTTGACTATACACTGCATACTGCAATGCAAAGTATGGAGTCACTGTCTATTAGGAGCTGGGTCTGTACTTAGGGCCCTCATCCTGCACGGGCTGCTGGCCCAGTGACCTTCTCTGAGTCCCTCTTCTACAAGAAGCCATGTAGTGGGAGACACACTTGCCTGCTTGCCTGCTGATGAAGCCTGTGGGCTGCTGCCTGTAGGCTGCTAGAAAGGGGCTCACCCTCCTACAGTCTGGGCTGTGGGAGTGGCCCTCTGCTAGCCGGCCCCACGATCACCTCTATGTCCTCCTGAGTTCATCTCTAGACAGCCAGCTCATAGCCCTTTGTATCTCTGGGCTAAAACACTCAAGGGGACTGTCCATAGCAGAAGCTGTCATCCTCCTTCACATCTACACTGGGGTAGCTGCCCCCGAATTCTTTCCTTCATTCCATGTCCCCAGTATTTTCCTAAACCTTTCAACATAGCCCAACATTCTAAGGCCACCTAACACAGCCTGGTCTACTGCTAGAATCCCTCTAACCTGGCCCTGGTGTCAGGCCTGCTGTGTCTTGGGACCCTGTGCTCGGCTTCCCTAACCTCTCCAATGTGCTCCCTGTTCCTTATGATCTGGGTGCATCAGGCAGGGTGTAACGGCAGGTAGCCTTCCACCTGCTTGAACCACTGACTTCAGGCTTTGTGAGCAGAGGGACATAGCCACAGCTTGTAGGCTGCTGGCTCCTGTCCCCTCTTTGTGGTGAGGTCAGGGAGGGACAGTCAGTGTCTGCTGCAGCATGGGGGTCCCACTCAGTTCTTCCCTTGTCATACAGGTGCTGTCAGGAAGCCCCAAGCCTGGAGGGAAAGCAGAGTGTTGTGCTCAGACTTACCCCTCCTGGCCAGCAGCTCCTCCGCTCAGCCTCGTCTGCTTCCTGTTCTTAGTTCTCTAACAAGCCGCTTCCTGGTCACTAACCACGTGTTCTGTTCGCCTTACCCTCCAGGCTGGGTACTGGCTGTAACCTGGCACTACCTGCTCTCTCAGCAGCCTCTTCCCACAAGTTCCAAGGGTCAGCTCCCCGTGCACCTGGCCTTTCCAGTACATCATGCTGCTGTTGACATAACTGAAAAGCTTTCTAAACTGCAAGTCTGCCTCAGTCACTCTGTGCCCTCTATACATTTGGAGGGACAAAGGCAGACAGACAGCTTCTGCCCTCTCTGCAGGGTTATCACAGCTACTGCAGGGCCTGCCCTGAGTTTCTCTGGTATTTTCTGACCCACCTGGGTCTCGGGCCCTTGCCTCAAAGGCAAACTGAGTGATAGCTGTCGGGTCAGGACTCCCTCTGCATGCTCACTGGTCCCCACCTCATCTCAGTGCCATTTCTTTCTGACCCTCCCTACAGACATGAGCCACACCTTCTTCCGAAATCCAATTAGGCCAGGAATCTCCACTGTTGCTTCAGGATGCACAGCACCTTGTCCTCAAAGTCACGTGGGGAGGAACAGAGAGGAACGAAGGTCTGCTGTGAGAGAGCACTGAGGACTGTTCTAAAGTAAATGCGCCATCTTAAGATTCTGGGATAAAGCCACAGAGTTTCCACACAGCTGTACACGAGTGGAAAGGACCCCATGCCCATGGGCTGTGCTGGCTCATGGCAGATGAACTCCCAGTTAGCACAACCCTTCAACAGGCAGCAGCTCACAGGAGGGCGAGAGTGTACAGGTCTCCACATGAGGTGTGGACCTGGGGCTTCATCCCCACCACAGCCCAGGTACACCTGTACCTCAGAGAATCGTTTTTCACTCACTCAATATCCCAAGGGATGGCAGTGTGTGTGTGTGTGTGTGTGTGTGTGTGTGTGTGTGTGTGTGTGTGTGTGTATGTATGTGTGTGTGACAGAGAGAGACAGAGAGAGAGAGACAGAGACGGGGAGGGAGAGAAAGAGAGACAGACAGACAGACAGACAGACAGTCAGACAGAGAGAAACCTGCGTATACATGCATGCACACAGTAAGTTGCCTTAGAGTCAGTTGGTGGGTTAGGAGAAACCGATCCGTGCTGGATATAATCAGTATTTTAGAATGCCACACAAATCACGTGGCATGAAAACCCAGGAGAGTGGCTATAACTGCCAAAACATGCCTTCCACCAACTTCCTGGTCCCTCCTCCATCCGCTCTGAGCAGATGAAGACACCTGCTTGGTCTGTAAAAATGAGATTTGCTTTGGGAAGACATCTCCTCAGAAGCTAGTGAGCACAGTGAACCACTTCCTTTAGATAGTGAAGCACACGCACTCTCACCAAGGCCGACATGATCTGGAGACCCCTTAAAGCCCCAGATAACTACCGCTACACTGACTGAGTCAGGTGATGCCAAGTACTAACTAGAAACTAGAGAAGGCTTTTTCTCTCAAGAGAATGAGTTCTAAGGTGTATTTTCAGCTCTGAAGTCTTAACACATGAAGTATTTTCCATTTTAGAGACAGCGTGTCATAGGGCACGTGGATGAGACTCTTGACGGTCACAGATGGTTCACACAGTGATGGGGGTGAGGACAGTGGGAAGGGAGGTCACCAAAGCTCCAATGCCAAGCCCACCACAGGTATCATCAACAGTCAGTTTGTAAGAGCCATCAAAAGGGATAAAGCAGAAAGCTTTGTTGCAAGGCAGTGGTGACCCCAGTGTTGGCACAGTAACGCTCTGCTCTTCATTTGTGAGCAGGAGCTCCGTGCAGTTTTCAACAGACTATTTCCATATTCTAGGCAAAGCATGCCTTCCAAGGCTCTCCATGGCCAGATGAGAAACAAACAAACAAACAAACAAACAGCTCCAAACAAAGCAAGGCCACCAGAGCAAACCAGCAATGCCGAGTCACCTAACCTGCCCACACAGGCTTCTGCTGAGTTCTAAAACAACTACTGGTGCCCACTTTCCACATAAGCCCTGACCATTCGTGCAGATCTCTGCAAGTAAGCTACAAGCCTTAGAAGAACTTCTCTATAGCGTGGAAAGTGCCGTCAGGGAAATGTGAGCTACTTGTTTTAGGTGGAACCGCAGATCCGCAACAGACTGTCATTCTTCAAAGGGATGCAGGCCAGAATGCTGTCTCATAGGAAAATACACAGATATCTTCATATATTGTTTTTATTAAATGACAAAGATTAAAAAAACCCACATCCAACTTACATAATAATTTATGTACACACTTAATACACACTTCTCAACCAAAAAGAAATACACTGTTCAGTAAGATATTTTCTTCCCTGGAGAGCTGAGAGAAGCCTGAGAGATCTTAGTGTGGAAAGGTCAGACATTTCATCAAGTGGCTGTTATAATCAGACACACACAACAAGGAGAAAAGAAACACCCAATAACATTGATCATTCAGAGCAGCAGAGGCAACACCCCAATAACTGATCATTCTGACCAGCAGAGGCAACACCAAAGAGCTATGGCTGCAAAGCTGTCCCAGGCTCTGCCAGCCTAAAAGCTAACACTGGACGGAGGCTGCCGAGTCACCCGCAGCTGACAGACATGACCATCTGCCTGGCTTCGCCTTGCGTGCGCACACTGCATCAGCTAGGGTAGAGGAGTAGTTAGTGTGAGCAGCATTCAGTTAGTTTTCAGCGGCTTCATCTGCCTCACTCGCATCTGTCTCATGTATGAGAATAAAAAGGAGGAATACGGTTCAAGTGATAGCATCTATGACATCGGAGCAAGAAAGGACATTACAATCTTAGAGGTTACATCCCGGTGTCCTTTTTACCACACCATATCTTACTTTTTAAAAGAAGAGAAAAAAATCGATTCTGTGGTAAAAGTTACGTGTGGCAAATAAGTACTTATACAAGAGGAAGTTACAAAGTTGGAAAGTGTTTTATTGCGGACATTTGCACATACAGTGTTAGTGACGTTGGCCTCCCTTCCTGGGGTGGTGCCAGGCCCTATCTCATCAGACATTCACGCAAAGCCTCAACACTCCCGAGTTACTCTCTTTTTCAGTACCTGGGGATTCGCTTTGGCTAGATTTTCTATTTTAACCCACGCTTCTTCTCGTTCTTTCATTTTTAGCTTCTCTCTGAAAAACAAGAAAACATCATTTGTATTAGAGAAGGGTCACACTCAGGCAGGTTAGGGGGCGAAAGCAAGGAGACACCAGAGCCACAGTCATGTTTTCCCGTGCTTTCGGGTCTTACTCCATGTCTCACACGGTGGCTCTCAACACGTGTAACGTGAACAGAAACCTAAAAACTGGCCAAGAGTGAGACTAAAGATTCCTAAAATTAAAAATTTAACAAGAATTCAAAATATAGCCCTCCCTCCCCCATCCTCTCCAAGTCGGTCCAATGTTCCTAGCTTGGCTGCCTGCCTGCCACAGTCTATACCCACTGCACAGGCAAGTCTGCAGACGGGCCAAGGAGGCCAGAGCTGGCCCCCCAGTGGTGACAGTATTCCAAGGGGGACCAAGGCTGCTTCTAATTCCATCATTAGATGTACAGATTATTTTCTTTATTTTTTATTTTTTTATTTTTTCCCCAATTTTTATTAGATATTTTCATTTACATATTTTTTAAAAGATTTATTATTATATCTAGGTACACTGTAGCTGTTTTCAGACGCAGGTGTCAGATCTCATTACAGATGGTTGTGAACCACCATGTGGTTGCTGGGACTTGAACTCAGGACCTTTAGAAGAGCAGTCAGTGCTCTTAACTGCTGAGCCATCTCTCCAGCCCTACACTGATTATTTTCAATTATTATTATTATTATTATTATTATTATTATTATTTTGTTTTGTTTTTCGAGACAGGGTTTCTCTGTGTAGTCCTGGCTGTCCTGGAACTCACTTTGTAGACCAGGCTGGCCTCGAACTCAGAAATCCGCCTGCCTCTATTTTTTTTTTTTTTTTAATCCTCAAAATGCACTACCACAGGCAACTTCTGAAACACCATCACTCTCTAGGAGTGGAAGAGGCACCTCGGGAGAAGTGGCTTCCTAGAGACTTCCATCACACTAACTCCTCCCCGGGGGTGGGGGGCTGTACCCTGGTCTGGCGTGGCTCCCTGTGGCTCTGCCACCCTGTGCATTGAAGACATGCATTCTGTACTTTAGCCAGGGTACTCTGATTCACTCCACCTGTTCTGTTATGCCAAGGACTTTTGTTACAACCATTGCTGTATTACCAGGAACCCAAACAGAGCGTGACATGCAGTCACAACTCATATAGCATCTAAAAATCGGAGAAATGGTGGTAGCTAAACACATCCTGTAGTTCATCCACCATAACCACTTTTTTTTTTCCTTTCTTTTTTTTTTCCCCCTTGTTCAGGTCAACCCCGCTCGCTCTGCTTCACCCCGCTCACTCCGGCACCATAACCACTTTTAAGTGACTAGTTAAAAATAAAATCTGCCAATGGTTCACACTGGATTAGGAAGAATAGGGTTTTCTTCTTTTTTTCCTTTTTCTTTAAATAGATAGGGTCTCATTATATACCCAAGCCTGGCCTTGAACCTGTAGTAATCCTCCTGCCTCAGCCTCTGGAGTTGGGGTTATGGACTTGTGGTTGCTATGCCTGGTCTAAAAAGTGACTTACTTAAGTAAATAAACTGTATTTTTTTTTTTTTTTTGGTTTTTGTAGACATGGTTTTTCTGTGTAGCCCCAGCTGTCCTGGAACTCACTCTGTAGACCAGGCTGGCCTCGAACTCAGAAATCCGCTTGTCTCTGCCTCCCGAGGGCTAGGATTAAAGGCGTGTGCCACCACGCCTGGTAATAAATTGTATTCTTATTGAGCGGCTGTGAGATGGCATGAGAGTGGAGAACAGCTCTGAGCAGGGCGAGCTCTGTGGAGTCTCCTCTTCCCTTCCATTTTTACACAGGAACTGAGCTCAGGTTATCAGACTTGTACCCACTGAACCATCTTGCCAGCTCCCAGAGTGACCTTTCATAACTAATGAATCACATGGCTATGCACCCAGCCTAGGGACAGAGCACAGCTTCTGGGGGGAGACAGCCTCTGAAAAAGATGAAGGTGACTCGGCAGTGGACGGGAAGGACCCCTGGCTTCAGATACATGCCTTTTGGTGATCGGCTTCCTAAACCAGAGCAGAACAAGGTTGTTTTACAAGTTCAAAGTTAGAGTAACTGCAGGACAAACAGAGGCTGTGCAATACTCAGAAAGCTGTGTGAGGAGCCACTTACTTTAGTTTCTCTGCTTTGAACTGCTGGGTGCAGTCATCGAAGAGTTTTTGGTTCATCTCCATGAAGAGTTTCAGGGCATTGTATATCAAGCCGTGTATTGTCCTGCAGAGTGAATGCCAGAGTGAGACGCCCACACCAGGTCCTCCTCATCCTTCTCTGCCTCCTGTCACATCTCCCTCCCTCCCTCCTCTTGAGCCCCCCCCCCCCCCCCCCCCCCCCCCCCCCCCCCCCCCCCCCCCCCCCCCCCCCCCCCCCCCCCCCCCCCCCCCCGTCTCCCTTACTTCTGAGGTCTTACCTCCCCACAACAAGCTCACTGGGTTCTAATACAAGCTGCTAGTTCGGTTTTTTTGTTTTGTTTTGTTTTTGAGACAGGGTTTCTCTGTACAGCCCTGGCTGTCCTGGAACTCACTCTGTAGACCAGGCTGGCCTCGAACTCAGAAATCCACCTGCCTCTGCCTCCCAAGTGCTGGGATTAAAGGCGTGTGCCACCACACCCGGCCTAAGCTGCTAGTTCTGATTCAGTCATTTCTGAGTCAGGGCTTACAGGCACCCGTCTGACCAAGAAGTCCACCTTCCTAGCTAAGAGCAGACAAAGCCACTCTGCCTGAAGACAGACCAGAAAACGTGGAGTCCTGAGAAGAACTCTGAGTAAGTTACTCAGGAGGCAGCAACACAGAGACTGCTTCGGATGCTCCTCAGAGCAGAGGGACGTGCTGGCATCCACATTTGGCTAAAGCAGAGTACAGGCTCAGCATCCAACCCATCTGGCACCCATGGGGAGTTCCTTGCAGGCTGTCAGAGAGCTTTCCATGGGTGAACTGATTTCCTTTTTCTCTGAAGTGAAATGAAGGGAGAGGGGACTGAATAGTCCTCAGGCCATTTAAGACACCTGTTCTCTTTCACGCCCTAGGTAGTGGCCACAGTAGGGTGGCCATCGAGTTTAATGATGAACTCCTCTGATATGTCATGGGACTTGAAGGGCCACCTAAGGACTAGTGTGTCCACTGAGTTCCAGCAGGACTGAGTCCTATGAACTCTGCAGTGACCTTTGAGGCTCTGGGAGCGGCCTGGAAGGTACTCAGACACAGGCCCTGTGTTGGCGTGGCATGGGGTTGAGGAGACAAAATAACCACAGAGGTCATAGGGACGATCCACACTGCGGCTTAACTGAAAAATTCACAATGAGCCGGGAGGTGGCAGTCCCACACCTGCAACCCCAGCACTGAGGAGGCAGAGGCAGGTGGATCTCTGAGGTTCAGGCCAGCCTGGTCTACAGAGTAAGTTTCAGGACAGCCAGGGCTACATAGAGAAACTGTGTATCAAACCAAACAAACCAAAACCAAGACCAAAAAAATCACACACACTCCCTAAACAAAACAACAGTCACAAAGAAATGGATGTTCATCTAAAAAGCAGAAGTGTAACCGCAGTCACAGCAAGGCATGCACTATTTAAAAGTGACCAGGAGCTAGCGGCCTCCGGTTCCTACTTGTTCCAGTGGGTCTTTGAGTTTCGGTATAAGGACGGGAACATGATGGGCAGAATCTTCGCTGCGTTGTCACTGATTAAACTCATGATGTACTCGTTGTTCCAGTAATACAGTGCCCGCTCGGCCACCTGCAAGACAGGGGTGCACAAGTGTTCATGACCCATACAGAGGTACAAGGCAAACACTCCCACTGCGAGACCTGTGAGTACAGCAAGTTATACTGGATCACACAATCACCACCAATCCCATCAGTTCTAACAGTCTAGGTCGTGACACTGGAGAACAGTCAATGAGGGGCAAAATGAGAGCTTAGGTATTGAGAGGACATGCGGGCACTCGCTTCTCCAGACCCCAGGCTGGATGCCGACACTCAGCGGAGGCGATGCGCGTGTGTACGGATGCACCAGTCTGTAGTATATGCACATGTACATGAACACACACATGAAGAGGCCAGAGGCTGACACTGCACGTCCTCCTAAATCGCTTTCAAGACAGGGTCTCTCATGGAACTTGGCTGGCTGGCAGGGACCCTCCTGTCTCTGACCCCCGAGGGCTGGCTTACAGGTGTGGCCAGGTGCTGCACACTCACTCAGGTCCTAAGGTTTGTGCAATGAGCACACTGACAGGCCACCTCTCTGCAGTGGCATCCCTCCCCACGCACTCCCAATCGCCCTGTCTGAAGGAGGTTTCTAGTGTGTGTACCACCCACTTAGCCTGGACACAGGCAGAGCTTAGCTGGGAGTAGAAAATGGAGATGATAACTGATTTTCTAGAAATGACAAATGCTGCTTTGGCAAGAGGGTTGTGTCTGTAAGCATGGAGGCTGTATCAGAGGCAGACCCCGTGTGAGAGATGCTGAGAGCAAGGACAGCAAGAGGGACAGGAGTTTCCAAGACTGCAGAGCCACATCTTGGGGCTTGTGAGCCGGCCCTTGCTTTGGGTGAACTGTAGAGCTAGGACTCCTTTGGAATAGTTACATGTTCCCAATACAGAAAGCTGAAAAGCCAGGAAAAGCACTCACAGCCCCACAGCCAAATCTGCAGCTGTCCATGCCTCTGCTCTGACTGCTGCTCTTCACAGTCAATGGGCACACATATGTACAACCCGAAGAACCATCAGTTCACAAAAATACAAAAGGGAATGTGGTCACTCCTGTCCCAGCACAGTATTTCATAAGCACAGCCAGCACGTGGTGTAGTGGCCACCTGAGAAACCTCAGAGCTGAGCAGGACCACAGGTCTACAGGCAGAAGCCTTAAGTGAGTGGGTGGGGCAGGAGCCGGCTGTGGAGGGTTCAGGAGCCAGGATTAGCTCTTCAGAGAGTGAGGAGTGGTGAGCTTTGCAAATGGGTAAAAGAAAACAGTCAGAAATATAGCATACATTTGTTTTTGCTTTTTGTTTTTTAAAAAGGGCTTTTGAGATGGCTCGTGGTACAGGTACTTGTGATCAAGCCTAATGACCTTAGTTTGATGCCTGGGACCCACATGGTAGAAGACAGCCAACTCCTCCACACACATATCCTGCAGTATACACTTGTCTCCACCCATGCCCATCACACACACACACACACACACACACACACACACACACACACACACACACTTACTTTTTGGATGCCTTACTATTGCTCGAACCGACAGAGTCTCTCACCCACCTGAGCCTTCCACGCGCTGGGAATAAGGGTGCGCAGCACCATGAATAACAGATAATTTTGGTTTAAGAGCTCAAGAAACCAAACCAAACCAAACCAAACCTATGTAGTTTAAGTTGATGTACAATCGACCATCTTCCCATCTCAGCCCCTGAAGTGTGGGAGCTGCAGGCGTGTTCATGCCTGGCCAATTCCTTTCCTGTAACTTTTTAGAAGATCTATTTATTATGTGTGTATGTCTGTGGTGTGGCACACCCTGGCAGCCCCGAGGACAACATGGAGGAGCTGGCTCTCTCCTTTCACTACGTAGGTCCTAGAAATCCAGCTCACTGTCAGCTTTGGTGGCAAGTGCCTTCACCCGCTGAGCCATCATGCTGGCCCTGAATTTTATTGTGTGTGCACGCATGTGAGCATGTGCTATGATGTGCATGGAGGTTAAAGGTCAACTGCGATTCGGTTCTCTCCTCCCACCCTCATGTGGGTTCTGCACATGAGGTCAGGCCACCCAGGCTTGCTTGGCAAATGCCATGTTGGTCTTTTTTCACTCCTTTCTGTTTTGAGCCAGGGTCTTACTATGTTGCCATAGCTGGCCTGGAGCTCAAAACGTCGCCCAGGCAGGCCTTGAACTCAGAGACCATACAGGACATTTAGGTGTCCATAAATATTTTTGGATATAGTAGTTCAACCCTCGTAAGAAAACAGAAGACAAGGTGCTTGAACTGAAGCTCAAATTACAAACTGTTTTAGTTTTGAGCACCATTTTGTTTCTCTTGAGAACAGTAGCCAGCCTGGCCTAGAACTTGTGATCCTACTGCCTCAGTTCTGGGATTAACTGCTGCTCTCAGCTGACTGATGTCACTCTCGGCCACAGCCTGTGTGTTCGGCACTCCTGCATGCTTGCCCCAGTTCCGCCGTACTGGCAGGCACTGGTCCTGACCAATGTGGCATGGTATTCCATTTGGACTTCCTCAGGGTTGGGCCCTGCATGAGGATGTACACCTTCACTCTGTCCTGTCTGCTCGCCTTTGGAGTCAGCTTGCACCGGCACACGTAGTACCCATGTATACTTCTGACTTATCTTTCTAAGACATACATTGCTTGTTTCGTGCGTGTGTGGACTGTCAGGCTTGGCAGCAGGCACCTATCTGTGATCCACTAGGCTGGGCCCTTTCCACTTTTCATAACAACTTGGAGTTGAGAGGTGACTGCTTCCACAGATGTTGTCTCCTCTGCAGCCACCATGGCCTTGCCTTAGGCACAGGACAACTTCCAGAAGAGAAGCGACCAAGATGGCCAGGGAGTGAAAAAAATTAAAAACAGAAAAAGCACAGGGAAAACATCTAAATATTAAGAAAGAGCTGGCTATATATGTCTGGAAGGTTTTAGAACTGATCTGAGTCAACGGGGACCGGACTTATTGGGGAGGCCCCTGCAAGAAGGAGTGAAGAGTCTCGGCGGTGGATGACCTGTGCTGGGCTGGTTTCCAAGGTTTACAATCCTTTAGTCACAATCACCATCAGAGGTGCCTCTGCTTCTCTGGGGCAGACCTTGGCTGTCCCTGTATACTCTACCCTTGGCTCAGGGGGGAAAGCACAGTGTGAGCAGGCGGGAAGAGCAGGCCTGTCTCACTCACCGCGGCTCCGGGAAACAGTCAATGCCTTGCAGGCCACCTTTCTACCTGGGCTTGTTCTCCCACATGAAATTTTATCAAATTTGACACATAGTAGCACACACCAGTCAGTCATCTTAGCACTCTGACCCTGAGACAGGAGGATCATGACATGAGGTCAGTTTGGGCTATAAGGCAAGTTCCAGGACAGTCAAGACCACATAGAGAAACCCCATCTCAAAGAACCCAAACCCAAACCCAAGGCTTCTCTCAGCAACTGTTGAGTGTCTAACTTTTCACCCAGAAGTAGGCCTTTGTGAGCCACGCCCACCCATCCTGGAGCATTGGCCAGAATGGTCTTGCGTAGCAACTACAACTGCTATGTCCAGAATATACAACTTCACAGCTGCCCTCCCTGACTTCTGGCTCCTACAATCCTTCTGTCTCTTCTGGGACTTCCCCAAGCCTTGGAGGAAGAGAGTAGGGCAGGAATGTGAAGGCTAACACTCTAGTCACTTACTCTGCACTTTGGTCATCTGTGGTTTTGTTAACCTCTGTCCACTGTATGAAGCAGGCTGTCTGACGGATGTGAGCAGCACTAGTCTAAGGGTATAGAGTCAGTGTTTGGAAGCCCGTTCGTTAATCACTGTCAGTTTAGCAAACTGATGGCAGTAGGTTCTCCCCAGGGCCTAGGATGCTCTGGCCTCCGGTTCTGGCCCAGGTTTACAGTGAGATCCTACTAATTGGACAGGCTTTCATTCAATCCAGTTAGACAGCTGTAGGTTATCCCTCAAGACATCCACACCCTTACTGTACCACTGGGTGTACCTCGCTGGGGAGTAGTTACTGGGGCCTCCCTAGCACCTTGCAACACTATGGAAACTGGCAATCAAGAAGCTTCCAGCCAGCCGTGCGTGATGGCGCACGCCTTTAATCCCAGCACTTGGGAGGCAGAGGCAGGCGGATTTCTGAGTTTGAGGCCAGCCTGGTCTACAAAGTGACTTCCAGGACAGCCAGGGCACACAGAGAAACCCTTTCTCAAAAAAACCAAAAAAAAAAAAAAAAAGAAGCTTCCAGCCAGTAACAGCTTGATTTCTCTAAGTCCTGTGACCAGAGTGCATGGCGTCACCCGCAAAAGGGTCTTAGCCCCACATTCTGGTTGGCAACTAAGTCGTCTGTAGCTGTTGCTGTAAAGAGACACCACGACCAAGGCAACTTGCACAGTGAAGCAACGGAAAGTTAGAGTGCACGGTGATTATGGCAGGGAGCATGGCTGGCAGGCAGGCAGGCAGGCAGGCAGGTGTGATGTTGGAAATCCACTCTCGTTCAAACCAACATGGGAGGGCTCTTGGACCCCCCTTCTCCAATAACTTGAAGGGAGGTATCTCATGCTTGGTTTTTTTTGTTTGTTTGTTTTTTCGAGACAGGGCTTCTCTGTGTAGCCCTGGCTGTCCTGGAACTCACTCTGTAGACCAGGCTGGCCTCGAACTCAGAAATCTGCCTGCCTCTGCCTCCCAAGTGCTGGGATTAAAGGCGTGCGCCACCAGCCCAGCTTCATGCTGGTTTTGACTAGTTTTTGTTTGATAGTTAATGGTTTCTGAGAGAAGTATTAATCTCCCCATGCAGAGAAATTCTAATTAAACTCTACACCCCACCCCACCCTCAGATAAAACAGGTTTTTATGTCCATAAGCATTTTTTTTTTTCTATCTCTGGAGAGGGTCAGGTTCTCAAATACTCTGGGTGTCTCTCTATCTCTTCCTGGGGTTCTCACACCTGCGCCCTGGAGGAGATACACAGAGGTTTAAATACCGAAGCTGTATGTGAAAACTGTTCACTCCTTAAGCTTTGGAAACAGAATCTTCCCACTCTAGTTCTAATGTAAATTGCCCATGGATGTTTAAAATGACAACAGCTCAGCTGAATGCAGTGGGAGGCCTAGCCTGTCCAGAGGTTCCTTCTCAGCAGAAGCAAGCCCAGCCTTGTCTGGCAGAGCTGTCAGGCTTCCTTGTTTTAGGTCTGCTGGTCCCAGTGACTTCCTTCCTAACTCTGGAAAGGCTTTGTATGGAAGGGCCTCGACACTGAGACCAGTCTCTCGGACTGCTGGTCTCTTCAGGCAGTCCCGGGTGCTCAGCTAGTTTCATGGTGGTTAAGCAGTCATCACTTCCAGGGCCACAAGGTTCTGCTGATCATCACATCAGCTGGACACGGTAGAAGGTGTCCCTGGAAGGAGACACAGCCAAGGCAGCTGGGAGAACTCGAGAGAAGAAAGTGGGTAACGGACACTAGTTTCCCAAACTGGATTTTAGTAGAAACAACAACAATTCAGAAATAGCCGGGTGTGGTGGTGCACGCCTTTAATCCCAGCACTTGGGAGGCAGAGACAGGTGGATTTCTGAGTTCAAGGCCAGCCTGGTCTACAGAGTGAGTTCCAGGACAGCCAGAGCTATACAGAGAAACCCTGTCTCGAAAAACAAACGAACAAACAAACAAAAACCCTGTCTTGAAAAACCAAAAAAAAGAAAAAAAAAAAAAAGATGTAAAGAGATACAACTTTATATGTTAGAAAGGAAGCACCTTATGAAGAGAGAGAGATTTTCAGAGTTAAAGGTTTTTATTGTTGAAGTATTCATTGATTCGGATAACTCAATTATGAGAAATTAGGGTCCTGTGAACCTGACAGCACACGGCCTGAATGCAGAGCTTTGCAGACAATGCTGTCATTCACTGTGGCTGAGAAGAGCGATCAGACTAGGGGCCAGAAGTAAAACTACCCAGAACTAAGATTATACTTTATTTTGGGGTACAGAGTCTCTCTATAGCCCAGGCTGGTCTCAATTTATAGCAATCCTCCTGCCTTATCGTCCTAAGTACTAGGATTACAAGAATGAGTCACCCCGTCTGGTTAAAATTTTAGCATCTAATTCTGAAGTATAAGTTAAATAAAAAAATTTGAATTTCACCGGTTGATCACAGCAGGACCAGAGCATAGACAGCTTCCTGTAGAGAAAGTCATTTTGACAGGAGCACCTGGTCCCCACCCCTGGCACCCAAACCCACATACCTGGAAGTGAGGGCTGGAAACACATTTGGCTAACTGTCGGAAAAGAGGCTCCATGATCTTCACAAATTCTGATGGTTCAATTACATCTAAAATTTCTTCTAATTCATTTAAGAACATTACTTCTTTTGGACTGTGAGTCTTTGGCCAGTATTTGAGAAGTGCCATTACCACCTACAAAACAGTAACAGCAAACAAAGTGATCTCACAGGATGCCAAGACACTCTAGGGCACTGATTCTCAACCTATGGGTCACGACCCCTACAGAGGTTGCATATCAGATATCCTGCATATCAGATATTTACATTACAATTCATAGCAGTAACAAGTTACAGTTATGAAGTAGCAATGAAAAAGGTTAAGGTATGGGGTCACCACAACCGTAAGAACTATGCCAAACAGCTGCAGCATCAGGAAGGCTGAGAACTGCTGCCTAGAGGGAGATGATATCCCTCCCCAGTGCCAAGCATGAGACACGTGAGGACAACGGTGAGAATCATCCCCACGCCTTTTCTCTCATCAACAGTCTAGTTTTGCTGGGCAGTGGTGGCACACGCCTTTAATCCCAGCATTTGGGAGGCAGAGACAGGCAGATTTCTGAGTTCCACGACAGCCAGGGCTACACAGAGAAACCCTGTCTCGAAAAACAAACAAACAAACAAACAAACAAACAAACACCCAAAACCAAAACAGTCTAGTTTTTTTGTTTTTTTGTTTTTTTTTTCGAGACAGGGTTTCTCTGTATAGCCCTAGCTGTCCTGGAACTCACTCTGTAGACCAGGCTGGCCTCAAACTCAGAAATCCGCCTGCCTCTGCCTCCCGAGTGCTGGGATTAAAGGCGTGCTCCACCACGCCTGGCTAACAGTCTAGTTTTATATACTTTAATGTGGTCCATCTCCTCTGACTGAGGCCCAGTGGAGATTGCTCTAGCGTGGAAGCAGCCAATGTGACACTGCTAGCAACCTTTGGACGTATGCACATTGTACCTCTCAGGTTAACTGACTGCTTGTCACACACAGAGTTTACAACTTTGTTAAAACACATCCAAAGCATGCTGTCAATCTCGCAGATGTAAGCCCGCATGCACTGAAGGTGTTGGACCTGAGCGGGGTTCACAACGCTCTCCCTGTGTGATTGCCCAGAGCCCGAGGTTGAGTACAGGAGAGTGCTTGGTCAGGAGGAAGCACATGGCAGCGCAAGCTTCCACTGGGAGCAGCTACCTTGTTTGAGGCCCAGGGAGTCAGATTATACATTCACAGTGCTTTCCTAGTCTGTGGCTACTGCACGTTACTATCTTTGCCTAAGTCAGAAAGCTACAAAGAGTGCCTGTTGGGCAACTTAAAAAGATGCTCCTCTATACTTTCAAAATATCTTACCAAATTACACCTGCAGAAGATACTGGACTTGGTTCAACAGAGATTAAGTACAGTTTTAGAGGTTAGCCATCAATTTCTAAAAAGTGCAATGAGCACCAGCAGGCCTTCTTCATAAGGGCACATGTGTGCACACACATGTGCTCTCACACACACCTGCTCACAGACCTGTGCTTGCACACATACCTGCTTACACACCTGTGCACACATACCTGTGTGTGCTCACACACACCTGCTCACCCCCCCACACCTGCGCACACACACCTGTGCTCACACACACGTGCTTATACACCCCCGCTTACACACCTGTGCTCACACCCCTGCTTACACACCTCTGCTTACACATCTGTGCTCACATCCCTGCTTACAACCCCCTGCTCACATACCTGTGCACACACACACACCCATGGGCACACACCTGTGAACAAGCATCTGTTCACACACCTGCCTGCTCACATACCTGTGCACACACATGTACACACACACATGTGCACATACATGTGCGTGTGCACACACACATGTGCACACACATGTGCACATACATGTGCACAGGAACCACTTGTTTCTCTGAAGCAGCATGAGGCCTTGTCTGTGAGGCACGATGGAAAGATGAAATGTGAGGAGACAGACAGGAGAAAGGACGCCCTCATTTGGGGACTTAGCTTGAGCTTCCCATTGGTTGAAGATTTAAGAAACCTAGCCAGGCTGGTGGTGGCGCACGCCTTTAATCCCAGCACTTGGGAGGCAGAGGCAGAGGCAGAGGCAGGCGGATTTCTAGGTTTGAGGCCAGCCTGGTCTACAGAGTGAGTTCCAGGACAGCCAGGGCTACAGTGAAACCCTGTCTCGGAAAAACCAAAACAAAAAACAAAACAACAACAAGAAAATAGATTTAAGAAACCTGAATAGAACGTACAAAGCCAAGGCCATCTATAGAGACCACTTCTTTGCCTAAAGACTTCAAACATGGAAGCTAACAACAGACTATGCCTACTTGGAGTCTGGATTTGAGGTGTCAGCACTCTTCTTTAATACCCCAGCCTAAACAATGAACTTCATAAAGCCTACATTAGGATTTCATTTGTAAAGGAAATTCTTTTTTTTTTTTTCTTCTTTTCTATCACACCTACTTATTTCCTGTGTGTGTGTGGCCGTCAGAAGACAGCCTGCAGAGACTGGGTGTCTCCTTTCACCACGTGGGCCCCAAGAACTAAACCCACGTTGTCAGTCTTAGCATCAAAACCTTTATCCACTGAGCTACCTTGACGACCCACACGAAGAAATTCAAGATAAAGAAAAAAATATATATTATATAAGATATTTGGTTTCTTGAGACAAGGTTTCTCTGTGTAACTCTTGCTGTCCTGGAACTTACTATGTAGGCAGGCTGGCTGGTTTCAAAATCAAGAAATCTGGCTGGCTCTGTTGGCTTCCTGAGTGCTGGGATTAAAATATGTGCCACCTTCCCCACCTAAACTTTTACAATCTTTAAACACTGTTATAAGTTATATCCTTTGAACAATATAATTAGGACAGAAACTCGCACAAGCACGCATGTGCATGCCTGTACTGTATAGAGAGGCAAGTGCAATTCTCCCGGGAAGTTGGAACCCTTGTCTTGGTTGGTGTCTTAGGGTTTATTGCTATGAAGAGATACCATGACCACTGCAACTCCTATACAGGAGACCATTTACTTGGGGTGGACTTACAGTTTCAGAGGCAAGAAGCACGGCAGCACATGCAGACATAGTGCTGGAGAAGGAGCTTAGAGCTCTCCAACTTGATCCAAGGCAGGAGACTGCCCTGCTAGGAGACTGCCCTGCTGGGTTTATTAGCCTGAGTGTCTGACACTTCAAAGACCGTCTCCACAGTGACACTTCCTCCAATAAGGCCACATTTCCTAACAGTGCCACTCCCTATGAGCCAAGCATTCAAACACATGAGTCTATAGGTGCTATTTCTCTTAAAGAGACAGCAGTTGTGGACTGACTTTTCTCTCTCAACACCCACAATAAACTTTAAAGCATAAATGTCCATTTCTCTCAGTTTGAGAAACTTACTGTCTTTGTGTCACTCTGACTCATCCTGAAATGCCTTTTCACAGTATTACTAATGGACTCTGTGCATGTGTGCGTGGGTGCGTGGATATAGTCCCAGGTTGCTGGCAGCGCCTCCCTCTCCAGCACAGATAGCAGTGGTGACAGGGTGCTCCCATGCTGAGGAGGCCCTCTCCCTGTGTGTGTCACTCCCCTCTCAGCAAGTCAGTCGGTACAGAGGTGAAGGCAGGGCGGCTATCTGAGAAACAGCCATATACAACAATTCTGCTGTGGTGCTCTGGGCATTTAGGCTCCAGGACACCTTTTCCTATTACCTATCTATTATAAAACTTCACATTTCATTTTACAAGTTCTCCTAATTTTAGAATCTAACAAAAATCTACTACTGTCTTGAGCTGGGTGTGGTGGTGTGTGCCTTTGATCCTAGACCTTTGAGGAATAGTTAGGCAGATCTCTGTCAGTTTGAGGCCTGTCTAGTCTACATATGGGGTGCTAGGCTAGGCAGGGCTGGTAGGACTTTCACAAACAAATTTTTTTTTTTTAATATTTATTTTTATTTATTATATGTAAGTACACTGTAGCTGTCTTCAGACACTCCAGAAGAGGGCGCCAGATCTCGTTACGGATAGTTGTGAGCCACCATGTGGATGCTGGGACTTGAACTTATCACCTCCGGAAGAGCAGTCGGGTGCTCTTACCCGCTGAGCCATCTCACCAGTCCACAAACAAACTCTTTAAAGTCTTAAAAGAACATATGTCGGCTGGTGAGATGGCTCAGCGGGTAAGAGCACCCCACTGCTCTTCCGAAGGTGATGAGTTCAAATCCCAGAAACCACATGGTGGCTTACAACCACCCATAATGAGATCTGATGCCCTTCTCTGGTGCGTCTGAAGTAAGCTATAGCGTATTTATTAATAATAATAATAAGGGCTGGTGAGATGGCTCAGCGGTTAAGAGCACCGACTGTTCTTCCAAAGGTCCTGAGTTCAAATCCCAGCAACCACATGGTGGCTCACAACCACCCATAATGAGATCTGATGCCCTCTTCTGGTGTGTCTGAAGTCAGCTACAGTGTACTTATGTATAATAATAAATAAATATTTAAAAAATAATAATAATAATAAAATGAATCCTTGGACCAGAGAGACAAACTGGAGTGAGGGGGGCTGTCCAGAGCGAGCAGGGCTGTCCAGAGCGAGCAGGCCGAACGGGACTGCCGGAGCGAGCGGGGCCAATCAGAGTGAGCAGGGCTGGCCGGAGCGAGTGGAGCTGGCTGAGTGGAGCTGGCTGGAGAGAGCGGGGTTGAGCGGAACGAGCAGGGTTGAGCGGAACAAGGGAAAAAAAAAAAAAAAGAACATATGTCAGCCGGCGTAGTAGCACACACCTTTAATCCCAGCACTTAGGAGGCAGAGGCAGGTAGATTACGAGTTGGAGGCCAGCCTGTTCTACAAAGTGAGTTCCAGGATAGCCAGGGCTATACAGAGAACCCTGTCACGAAAAACCAAACCAAACCAAACCAAACCAAACCAAACCAAACCAAACCAAACACTGTATGTCTAAAGTGTACTACTTAATGATTTCCCTCCTACTATTTTTTTTTTTTTTTTTTTTTTTTTTTTTTTTCGAGACAGGGTTTCTCTGTATAGCCCTGGCTGTCCTGGAACTCACTTTGTAGACCAGGCTGGCCTCGAACTCAGAAATCCGCCTGCCTCTGCCTCCCGAGTGCTGGGATTAAAGGCGTGCGCCACCACGCCCGGCTTCCCTCCTACTATTAATTAAGTCAACCAGGCCTTTCTTGAGTATCTACTTTGAATCAGAACCATGTTAATATGGAAGACAGGAATTACTCTCGACCTGCCAGCCATCAGTGGGATTTTAAAGTCATGTAGGAGCTGCACAGTACTGCCAATATGGACTGCTTTGATGGAAAAGCCAGTTTCTGAACCAGGTTCACATTGGACTCTTTCTGATCTCTGAGCTACTGTGAGCAGCACCCAGTTTTCTGGTCTGTGTGTGAGAAGAGCAGGACTCTGCCAAAGCTGTGCATGCCTGCGAGTGCATGCCTGCGTGTGCTAATGCTAAACAGCAGCGCCAGGATCCAGGCTCAGCGCATGCTCCCTGAACGGGGAGAGGGGAAACATGTCAGTGACCCTGCCTTGAGTCCTGGGGAGCTTGTCCTGGTGTATCTAGGGGCAAAGCAGTGACTGCCAAGACACGTGGGTCATCCCATTAGCGGAGGGAGACAGGCGGATGAAAGGAGACACAGTTGTGTAAAATCTCCCATGAGCCTCTAGCCTGGCAACAAAGAAAACAGTATCTATGTCTAGTGTGCCCAGGAAACTTTGGAGTCCGTAAAAAATATCAATTACAGGGTCAGCAGATGCTCTTTACAGACAGCAGACTTAAACTGACGGGCAATTTCCACTGTCAGCTTGATTGGATTAAGGGTCGCCTAAGGCATTAATGAGACACACCCAAGGGTTCTCTGAGCCTTTGCTGAGAGGATTAACTGAAGGGAAGGCCTGCCTGTGTTGGTGGCATCAGCCCTGGAGGTGGAGTCCTGGATGAAGCAATGACTGAGAAGGAGAAAGGCAGCTGGGTCCCTCGTCCCTCTCTCCTGATCTGTCTGAATTCAAAGCGCCTAAGCTGCGTGGTCCTGCAGCTATCAGCTCGGCTGCCCTCTCAAACCTCGAGCTCGACTCGGTCTTCCCTGTAAGCCGTTTATTGGTGGGAATTTGTTGCAGTAACTGCCACGACTTGTATTTAAAGCAATTCTACATTGGAACTGGGAGCCCTGGGGTGGCATGTGAGGTTCCTGTGTGCTGAATGTACATACTCCTTTCCAGTTCACACCTCCATCTTTTAAGTCTTCAGGGCTGGGCAGCAGTGGTGCACACCTTTAGTCCCAGCACTTGGGAGGCAGAGACCGAAAATCTCTGAGTTTGAGATCAGCCTGGTCTACAGAGAGAGTTCCAGGACAGCCAGGGATACACAGAGAAACCCTGTCTCAAAAAAAAAAAAAATAACCCAACCAACCAACTAACCAACCAACCAACTAACCAACCAACCAACCAACTAACCAACCAACCAACCAACCAACCAACCAACCAACCAACCAACCAACCAACCAACCAACCAACCAACCAAACAAACAAACAAACAAACAAAACGCAAAACAAACTGTTTACTTCTAAGTCAGACACAATAGCCTTTACATTTTTATAAAATTTCAAAGGAAGAAATGTACCAGGCGAGAGTCCTGCTTTGAATATATTGAAAATCAGCTCTGCTTTCTGCAGCTGGACAGTGATAGCATATCGTCATCTGTCAGCAGATGTCTTCTGTCAACAGGAACTACCAAATAAGAGCCCAGGGTAGACACAGCTCACTGGGTGTGTGGGACTTCTGGCTTGTTTGTGCACGGCCCTGCCTGTGGCTGGCATCCCGTGTTTACAGGACAGTGGCATTCTGTCTCGTCTCCCGCAGTTAAGTTCGCCCCTCACCGAGCTGCCTATCTGTCATTACACGGCATTAGTGGGACTGAAACCTTTACAACTGTCACCTGAGTTCATGCTCTGCTCTGGGCTAAGCAGGCCCGGGGTCAGGCTGGGACAGGGCCCAGATGGCAGAGACGCTTTGGGTGGGCGGATCCTGCCTGAGGCGAGCGAACGTGGACTAAGGCAAGCGTGGTGAGTTCTTCAGTCATCAGCATAGGAAAAACACACACAAAGAAAAACCAAGAGAGAAAACTCAGTGTAGCTTTTCCCCACGCCTCTCTTTCCTTTGACTTCTGAATGTAAAAGGGGTGGTGGGAGCGGGTGAGATTTCTTTTCTTTTGTGAGATGTGAGGGAGAAACCTGAGTGACCATGCCAGTGTGCCCATGCATGTGAATGCCTGCAAAGTCGGGAGAGGGTGTCTGATCCCCTGGAGCTGGGGTTACAGCCTGCTGTGAGTCACCACCTGGGTGCTGGGAACCTCTAAAGGGCAACAAGTGCTCTTTGTCACCGTTGTCGCTCTGGCCAGCTCTTCCTCTTCCCCATAGGGTCTTGCTGCATAGCCCAGGCTCACCCCACACTCAGTCATCTGTCCACCTCAGCCTCCTGAGCCACTGGGCCTGGCTTGAACTGTACGTCATCAAGGGATGAACTGCACGGCTACGGACTGCAGCCCAGGTTCTTTTAAAAGTGAATTCAGATGCCTACACACTGCCTCACGTTAGTCAGGGATGACTCTGCCAACCACGCCTATATTTTGTTTGTTTGTTTTTTGTTTTTTTGGACAGGGTTTCTCTGTGTAGCCCTGGCTGTCCTGGAACTCACTCTGTAGAGCAGGCTGGCCTCGAACTCAGAAATTCGCCTGCCTCTGCCTCCTAATTGCTGGGATTAAAGATGTGGGCCACCACCACCCAGCTCCATGCCTACATTTATTGACTGATTCTTTTCTTTTCTTTTCTTATTTTTTTTGTGGAGGTGCCAGGAATTAATTTTTAAAAATTTAATAAAAATAAAACACACACACACACAATTAGAAATCTAAACCAAAAGGCTAGCCTCCATTTGCTGTTCAGTGATTGTAAAACAACACTAACTTAGATTAACCTTCCAGAGCATCTCCACCACCCTCTAGAGTGCAAGAGATTTTTATTCTTGCTGCAACTCTGTGCCTGAGTCAGGACACTTGCTGTCCAATATGGAGGGCTCAACGGGGCCCAGGCTGGTGGCCACAGCTGCTCTGGGACCATGTTCTAAGGACTGTGGGGCAGTCTGACACAAGGTGGCATAACATTCACTGGAGTGAAGGAACTTGTCACTAGACCACCACAGCTGAGCCTCCAACCCAGGAGTGGGACGAGCTTCCCACTTCAGTGTTGCCACTGAAGGTGACAGGACCGACTGTGAGGCAATGTGGTGAAATACACAGCCTGGCGGCTGCTCAGGGGGCACACAGCGACAGTCACAGTCCAGATGGAGCACTTACTGGTTCAGTGAGGGTGCTGTCCTTCTCTAGAAACTGCACGACGCAGTACGCCAGCTGAAAGGGAGGGAGAGAGCGTCAGACGGCCACTTCAGCATGGAAACGCCCTCCTCTGGGAAACTGCCTGCCGTGGCTGAGAGGCTTCACGTGCCACCTGTCTGAGCGACAGTTTCAGGGAAATACCTTTGGGACGGATGCTCACTGGATAATTCTGCCCCTGTTTGTGATAGATTTTATAGTTGTGTGTGAGTGTGTGTGTGGGTGTGTGTCTGTCTATCTGTCTGTCTTTAGAAGATGAGAATGGACAAGTAATGTAATATCTGGAAAGTTTTAGTGAAGAGTCCTACCAGAAATCTCTACACTATCTTTATTTGTCCTTTGAGATAATATTTATATGTAGCCCAAAGTTCCTGCCAGCCTCCTGCCTCAGTCTCCCACACCAAGCTCCTTTATGAATTATTACTACTCAAAATAAATATGATACAAGACAAGTAGACCTGTTACCTGGCGATGCCAGTCAGAAAATGTGCGAACAGGAGGGCAGTGCACTGGGTCAAGGAGAGAACACATTTGCTTGTAACGCATCCCGCACCGCCCACTTCCCAGGACCTCTGCAGAATGGACTCTGGTTTAATTTTTAGATGAGGTCCTGTTACATACAGCGCAAGCTGGCCTCAAACTCATGATTTTCTGCCTCAGACTCCTGAGTGCTGGGATTACAGTTTTGAGCTCTACATCTAGATACAAATTTTCGTTGGGCATGGAACCTGAGACCTTGCATGTGACAAGCAAGTGCTGTCTGTCCTACGATGCCCACAGCGCTTCCATGTGCTTTCTTAAAAATAATTGATTTATCTCTACTTTATGTGCATTGGTGTTTTGCCTGCATGTAAGTCTGTGTGAGGAGTCAGATAGATCCTGGAGTAGCAGACAGTTGTGAGCTGCTATTTGGGTATTGGGAATTGAACCTGGGTCCTTAGGAAAAGCAGTCAGTGCTCCTAACTGCTAAGCCATGTCTCCAGCCCCCACCATGTGCTGTGTTTGTGTGTGTGTGTGTGGGGGGAAATTAAACTATTTTGTTAATTTTTTGTTATTTGTTTTTTTTTTTTTGTTTTGTTTTGTTTGAGACAGAGTTTCTCTTGTATAGCCCTGGCTGTCCTGGAACTCACTCTGTAGACCAGGCTGGCCTCGAACTCAGAAATCCGCCTGCCTCTGCCTCCCAAGTGCTGGGACTAAAGGCGTGTGCCACCACGCCCGGCTTGTTATTTTGTTTACGTGTGTGGGTAACTCTGCACCGTGTCCATGTAGATCTACAGCAACCAGAAAAGGCTTCACTGGAGCAGGAGTTACAGGCGGTTGAGAACAGCCTTGTGGGTGCTGGGAAATGAACCTGGGTCCTCTGGATGTGCAGTCAGTGCTGAGCCAACTCTCCAGCTCCTTGTCCATGTGTTTTTAATGCACAATGGCACCCTAGTCTGTGTCCAGCCGAGCAAAGGATTGTAGGCCGCAACCGAGGGTGGCCACCTCCTTGAGCCCCAGTATAGCTAAGTTCTGTCTCTGGAGAGCAGATCCAATGCAAGCAGACGGAAACGAGTCAGAGGCAGTAAGTGACTACGGTGGCACCGTGACTATAGCCTGAGCCCTGCAGTTGGCTCCACAAGATGTCAGAGCAGGCCATTGGTTGTGGCCAGCCGGCTTTTGTCTCTAAGGCCGTAGGTTTAGCTTACACTGTAAGAAGCCTCCTTTCGAAGCTGGCTCCCCAAGTTTCTGAACAATCTACATTCCAGAGATTCCCCTGAATTTTCTTTTTTTGTATGAATAAATGTGAGAAGCTGACACTGGGGTTTTCCTTGAAGCTTTCCAGCCTGTACCATTGAGATGATGTTTCTCACCTGAACCAGGAGCTGGCTACATTGCTAGATGGCTAGCCAGCTTGCTCCTGGGATCCTGCCTCTCTACCTTCTGAGGTTGGGAGCACAGGTGGGCTGCCACATCTCTCTGCCATTTAAATGAGTTCTGGGGTCTCAACCCTGGTCCTCATACTTGATGGCAAGTGATTATACAACTAAGCCATCTTCCACCGTCTTCCAAATGTATTACAAGGACTGACTCTCTGTCCCTGGACTCTGAGATACTGGCAGAAGCCTGTTTTCGATGTGGTACAGTGCCATGGGAACAGAGGCACCCTCAGAAATGGCCGGACCACTGCAGAGGTGGGCAGCTGGGCTCAGCTGGCCTTACCTGGGGATGGTAGACACTCAGGGATTTCACTTTGTGCAAGGGCAGCAACACCTTCAACAGGAAAATCTTGTGCTCTTCCTTTAGTGGTAAGGCAAATCCATTAATTATACTGTGAAGAGAGAATTCAGTTTGAGTATTTACACATTTCAGGTCCTAAGCAGGAGTCATATTTTCTTTTAGCTTTTGTTCTCAGCATGAAAAGCCAATGGGCAAACTATTTACTTCAGAATACAGAGGATATCGACAGGAGCAGCCACAAACAGCCCTCCAGCTTAGGAGCACGGCCAGCTTTGTCTTTTTTGCTATGGGCCACAAGTCCCAGCCCAGGGGGAGCTGGGCTGCACCCCTAAAGTTGCAGTAGATTAAACAGCTTGTAGGGGGCACCGCAGTTCCAGGTCACGTGTGTGCGGTGTGGGAGGGTGTGGGGGAGGGAGCCACCACATTCTGTATACATGGGATAACTTCACTTCAGGGCAGCTCAGAACACTCAGAGGCGGCAAGTGCACATGGAGGCCCTAGAGGCACTGGAGTGTGCACTGTCCAGGTGACCTACCTCTGAGCTCCAAGGAAATCTTTCGGGAAGCAGTGAGTCAGGGAATCTTATATTATATTTACAGGTTGTTTTTTTTTTTTAATTTATGATAATAAGTAAAAACTTTACTCTGATTAAAATGATAAAAACTGAATTATGCTATACATATGAAAGGCCAACAAAATGAACCAATTTGAAATATTAGCATTTACTCAATTCCTCAAATACATACTCTTCAAATATGCTTGTAATATCAACCTTCTTCTCTAACTATTTTTAACATGACTTGAGAAAAAATACATTGAAACTGCACAGTTTGTGAGGTCGGGGACAGAGCTGTGTGAGAGGGCTCCGCCTGTGGAGCCACAGAAATGGAGGCACGTTGTTATTTGGTGCAAGTTCACCAACCTTCCTTTCCTTACATCAAACTCTGTTTCCATTCTTTCAGGACCTGGCTGACATGGCTCTGCTATGGGGCAGGGGTCAGAAGAGATGAGCAAAGTCAAACTCTAGATTCAGCTGCTCATGGCCAGGGCAGCCACTCACCTTCCCAGGATCTCCAGTAGCTCTGCTATGCCATTGTGGTGCTCTGTCTCATAGATAAACCTGCAACACACAAAGCACCAGGGGGTCAGACCCGGAGGGAGAGCTGGGGGAGGAGCTGGGGCCAGCAGCTCCCGCACCTCAGAGGGACAGCTAGCTATTCAGGTGCTTTCCGAGGCCACAAAATCCTCAGATCCTGGTGGCGGAATACCCTGAGGGCAGCTCACATTTCTCCAATGTTTTATTCTGAAAAATTTCAGGTATCCAGGAAGCTAACAGCTGTGTTTGAAGTAGCAGATTCAGACAATGGCAGTCTGCACTGTTGTCTACCTGGCCGTGTTTACATCTGTCCAGCCTTCTATCCTATTCACCTGCCAATGTCAACATAAGGTGATGTCTTACTCAGTTTTAGAACCTCTGATACCTAGCACCCCCTCCCTTGCCTCTCCCATGGCTAGAAGCTCCTCTCTGATCGCCATACTGTCTCTCCCTGCCAGTTCAGAGCTCACGTCTCCTTGGGGCCTCTGTGCAGTCTCTGCCCACCACACCTGACACAGATATCTAGGGAGCTCTTGAAGCATGCGCCCCACTCTGTGTCAGCTTGTCTCCCTCCAGACAGGGACAAGGACTTCCTGTGAATGTGTTCCTGGTGCTAAAACCAAGCCTGGCATCTGTGTGCTACTTAAACACGTCTGGTAAGTGAACTTGGAACAAGAACCGGTAACAGGAGAATGTCCACCCTGAGGAGTCCATGGAGACTGAACCCAGCTGCTTGATGGCTGGTGGTCCCCATTCAGGGCAGCACAGTTAGGACACGCGATGGTGGAGGACGCCCTTGCCCATCAGAGGGAGCACCTCCCATCAGAGGGAGCACCTCCCACAGAAGCTGCTTACTGGTTTCTGGCCCAAATCCCAGTATCCTGAGACAACCAGAAGAGGTTAAGTATCCAGACCTAAAGAAGACCTAAGAAGTCTGAGGAGAAGGTTGA
The DNA here is from genome assembly GCA_902729485.2 of Mus minutoides. Taxonomy (NCBI): domain Eukaryota; kingdom Metazoa; phylum Chordata; class Mammalia; order Rodentia; family Muridae; genus Mus; species Mus minutoides. Next base: position 2,031,066 of record LR756406.1, on the reverse strand, counting down.
GACATCTCTGTATTCTCAGACGGCCAGGCCTCTCAGATGGTCCCTACACACACTAAGCCCCAGGAGGCCTCTGACAGACTTATCAAGGTGAGGCAAGCAGTGTGTGTGTGTGTGTGTGTGTGTGTGTGTGTGTGTAGGTGAGATAGGCAAATAGGCTGGACGGCCATGTGGGAGGTTCCAGGCTGCTGACAGCCACACCCAGAAGCGCTTGGCTGGAGTCTGAAGGTGGCTGGGAGGGCATGGGTATCGCCAGAGGCGTGGTTGTGGTGTCCCAGCTGGGCAGGGGTGGCACACGCCTTTGATCCCATCACTCCGGAGGCAGAGGGGGATCTCTGAATTTGAGATCAGCCTAGTGTACAGAAGGAGTTCCAGGACAGCCAGGGCTACACAGGGAACCCCCCCAAAGAACGTGTGTCCCACCTGCTTCCTGCTGCCCTCTTTCTGTCCCTTGCGCACAGAGCTGGCGGTTAGCCAGTCTGTACAGGGCAGCGTAGGGAAGTGACTTACTGTAAAACCCAACCTGACTGTCTCCTCCTCCTCACAGAGTTCACCTCAAGTATGTAACAGACAGCTAACTCTGAGGCTGCTGTAGCACTCTGCACATAGCTCATAGGACTGCCAGGCCACGCTTCTCCTCCTTTCTGGGCATTACAGGAGGATGTCGGCTGCTGAAAGCCACGCGGCTTCCACATTAATACCATTTTTTTTTTTTCGAGACAGGGTTTCTCTGTGTAGCCCTGGCTGTCCTGGAACTCACTTTGTAGACCAGGCTGGCCTTGAACGCAGAAATCTGCCTGCCTCTGCCTCCCGAGTGCTGGGATTAAAGGCATGCGCCACCACGCCCAGCTCATTAATACCATTTATGGAGGTGTCTTAGTTTTAAGCACTTTTAACTGACTATGTAAGAAAGAGCAAAGGGGACTAGTTCTGCCTCCACAGAGGAGACCGTCTGGGGAGCCACACTGACCATTTAGATTTAGAGCAAGATCCTTCCTTACAGCCAAAACCAAACTGATCTGAACCCAGGCTAGAACCACTGCTCAGAGCAGTCTCCCATACGCTGTGTCCCGCACCTACCATGGGTGGGATCCACTCCCCTCCTGTGGAGCTGAACTGTCCTGTGCCCTGCCTAGAATGGAAGCAAGAGGCACTCATTTCCAAGTCAGTCTTGAGGAGACTCAGCTTCTCCTGATTCCCTCCTGGAGGCAGTTAGTGCTCACAGAAGTAGCACTAAAGCCCAAAGAGGCAGCCCAGGCCTCAAATTACAACAATGGGAAGTCGGAGGCAGGAGAATTAGTGTCTGTTCAAGGTTAGTCAGGTTATTAAGAAAAAAAAAAAAAAAAAAAAAAAAAACAAAACAGGCTGGTGAGATGGCTCAGCGGGTAAGAGCACTGACTGCTCGCTCTTTCAAAGGTCCGGAGTTCAAATCCCAGCAACCACATGGTGGCTCACAACCACCCGTAATGAGATCTCAGATCATGCCTTCTTCTGGGGTGTCTGAAGACAGCTACAGTATACTTTTGTATAAAAATAAATAAACCTTAAAAAAAAAAAAAGAAACAAAACACAAAAACCAAAAACTCACAAGGCTCCAAGTAAGACCAGAGAGGCCATGTGGACGGAGAGAGATGCACATCTCTGAGAAGCCACTTAGGACCTTCCTGCCCTAGATGATACCAGTTCTATTGAGCACAGGTCAAGGTCAGAACTGAGAGGAGTAACAGGTGCTGATTTAAGCTTTGGCACTGGGTGGGGCAGCAAGGGAAGGCCTGAGTGCTCTCTGGCCTGGCGAGCATGGGAGCGCATGGGAGCGTGCTAGCCTGCTGTTTACGGCCCTGGAAAGGTGGCCCCGGAGTCACTGTTGGCTCACACTAACAGAGTGAGTCGATGAGGATCAACAGACAGGAACCTCAGCTTAATGCTTCAGAAAGTGGAACCAAACTGCTCAAACTGTACTTCCTTACAGATATGGGCACAGGTTGAGAATCCTTTACCCAGAATGCTCTGGACTAGCAGTTTACAATGTCAAGGGTCATTCAGATTCACATCTGCATATGTATAAGATATATCTTGGGATATCACCCAAGCTGAAACCAAAAATTCAATTATTCTAGTCAGTTGCTCTTTACACAGAGCTGGAAGAAAAGGCTATGCAACATTTTTAGGTTAAGTATGACTAAAAAAAAATTTTAAGCAAAAAAATAGAGATAGGTTTCTTTATGCTGTCCAAGCCGATAACTATTAGGCTCAAATGACCCTTCTGCCTCAGCCTCCTGAGCAGCTGGGTCTGCAGGCAGGCGTCCCTGGCCAGTCCTGATTTTAACTATGACCCATCACATAAGGCAAGTGTGTAAGTTTCCATTGTGGTATCACGTTAGTGCTCAAAATAGTCAAATGTTTGAGTGTGTGGATTTCTGGGTCGGGGATACTGAACACGCACAGGGCTGCATTTCTATGATCTGCTCTTGAGCTTTCTGACTCTTTACACGAAACAACAATAAAAAGACCCTGGTCAGTTAGAGAGTCCTCGCAATATGCTTGCTTTTGAGTGTATATATCAAGATAACTATAGAAAGGATGACCTAAAGGAGGAAGACCAGAAGCACCATGCGGCAGCATCAGCCCCTTTGCGAGAACTGAATCATACAGACTTATTCTGAATAAGCAGCCGAGCGCTCAGCACACAAGGGAAGAAGATCTGAGGCAGGAGGCCCATCCGCACCCACCCACAGTGCGGTAGGAGGCCCATCCGCACCCACCCACAGTGCATGAGTTTCACCACATCTGTGGTTCTGCTGCCTGATCAAAACCGCTAGTCCTGGAGAAACAACTCTACAAGCAAGGCCCGGATTTTGGGGCTAAGAGACTGGAATGGAAGCTGTACCCATTGTATGCAGAGAATTATGTCAGTGATGACCTTGTGAGGAGACACAGCACCAAGAAGTGAAAACCAGGAGCGGACATCATTCTCCGACTTTCAGCAAGCCAGGGCTGGGCTGGGCTCCATCAGAGAAACATCATGATTATAGGGAACCTGGAAAGGCTCAAAGGGGAGCCACACAATGAGGGCCCCGAGATCGCCATGTGCCATCAGGCAAAAGATCCTGGGAAACCCCAGGCCTGGAAAGGCCAGAGGGCTACACAGGTGCCGGCCTCACCCTCAGCTCCCCTTTCTGGGCCACTTTCAGTCACTGCTGGGGACTGAAGCAGGGTCTGCAGGCTGGTGCGCTGCCGTGAATGATGTCATGAGCACCAAGGGCTCAGGTCTGGCCCACAGCTAGACTGTGAGGTTTATTTATTTTCTATCAGATGGATATCACATTTCCATCACTGCCAACATTTGTTACTTTTCGTCTCCTCTAGAGTCAGATGTCACAGCAGGAGCCAAGGGAAGAAGCCAACAATTACCGAGTAATTGGCTCACTTAGTCAGGTACTAGTAAGAAAGAGCTACACAGCCTAGGCTGGGCAGGTGACTCACATCCTTAGTCCTAGCAGAAGCAGGAGTTCTGAGTTTAAAGCCATCCTAGTCCAGTGAGTGACAGGCTAGCCAGGAGTGACCTAAGAAGACCTTCCCATGAAAGAGCTACACAGATTCTTCCACCAGCACCCACTTTGTATCCCTGTGGGTGCATAGAAGCTGGTGTCACACAGGCTGCCCTTGGGAAGTAGGAAGCATGACAGCTCATGTGGCCTTCTTGAGGAAGGAAATCTGAGGGCTCAAGGCAAGGCAGGGCAGCAGTGCACCTAGAGTAACACATGGCTTCACAGTCTGGGAGAGGCCAGACCCTGGAAGCACAGATATAACCTAGGATGGCTGTGCAAGTTAACCAGACAGCAGCAGCGACCCGGACCATGTGAATGGAGTCCTGGCTCACTAGGGCCTCTATGTTGATGAAGCTGTGACCATCTTTCTGCCTCGGCCTCCGGAGCTGTGGAATAATAGGTGCGTACCTGCATGGTATTAGAACTCAAGAGTCATGAGGCCTGGTCAGAGATGAGGCAGGGATGGGGGGAAGGGCAGGTAGAGGTAAGACATCTGGGGTCACAGCCATCAATGTATTTGTCCTTTCTGAGCTGGGGGTTGTGGGGGCAGGTCTGTGGTCACTCTTGGATCCTGAAGGCCCAAGTCTGGGCATAGATAGGAAAGCTGTCTTGTCTGCCAGCTGCCAGGCTCTCCTCTCTGTGTTTGGCTGGCCCTCAAACTGTTCATCTACTTCCCACATCCTCCCAGGCAAAGGCTGCCCACTTCCTTGCCTCCTCCTCCTTCCAGTCTTCCCTGAAACTGAGCAGGAATAACAAGGTGGCAAGCAGGTGCAGGGACAGAGCAGCTACACTGTGAGCAACTGGGCAAGGAATGCGGTAAGACACAAGAGAGTGTGTGTGTGTGTGTGTGTGTGTGTGTGGTGTGTGTGGAGCTTGAGCGGTGGGTGGTGGGGTCATGAGCACGTGACTCAGTTTCCCTCTGCATCTCAGATGTGACAGCAGCAAGGGTGGATGAGAACCACACAGGGGACTTACCTATAAAATATATTATTGATCTGTTTCCTGATGTAAGCGCGCAGGCCTAAGAACTTCCCATAGATTCTATGCAGGGTGGTTTTTAGAAAATCTCTCTCCCGAGGATCCTCGCTGTCAAACAGCTCTAGAAGCTTTAAGAAAAATAAAACGGCACTTAGTGACAGTGGCCATGCTGTCCTTAAGGCTGCCAAGGAACACCTGGCTGGGAACTTACCTGCAATACAAACTTCTGATCAATATATTTCTTTGCTATATTGGGCTGGAAATCTGGAGACTCTAAAAATCTTAAGAAAAATTCATAAACAAGCTAGGAAGAAAAAAAAGAACAAACAACAGTGAGTCAAGTTACATGGCGCTTCCTCAGCCTCACGAACGCCTCTCTAATTCATCCTTCATCTGCTGAAAACACTGGACTTAAGAAAAACCACACATGCATTCGAAATTAACGCTGAATTGTGTGGCTTAGCATAATTATAACTGCAGTTGGAATTCTTTTATTTAGTGAGAACCACAGACTATTTCTTAAATGGCACACAGTGCTTTTCATGGCTTAGCTGCTACTCCTGGGACCATGACCAGGCTTGAGGGTGGAGCCTGCAGTCTGCCGTCTACATGAATCATGGAGTTCTAAGTGGACAAGAACTTTAGGATTGCCTGGGAGAGAAACACAAAAGCACAGCCACCGAGCCAAAGCCACTGTGGTTTCCTTTGTAAATAAACCGCACAGTGGGCAGATAGCAGGACGGTCTATCACAGGCTGTGTGGAAGCCAGGGGCCTGGAGGGTGGGGCATCTGGCTCCCTCCCAGGCTTCTCACTTTGCTTCCTTCCCTCACCAAGGACATGCAGAGATGCTCTGCTCCTGCTGGCCTCATAACAGTGGCCATGCATCTTCCAGGTATCAGCAAGGAGCCCAGGACCCAGGCACTGAAAGCCAGGAGCACGCCTGGGAAATGCTCTAAACCTGTGCTGGGCAGTTTTATATCAACTTGACACCCACTGCAGTCATCTAAGAGGAGAGAGCCTTGATTGAGAACGCTGTCAGCAAGCCTGTAGAGCATTTTCTTAATTACTGATTGATATGGAATGGCCAGCCCATTGCTGTGGGGCCACCTCTGGGCTAAATCATGGAAGCAAGCCAGTAAGCAGCACCCTCTATGGCCTCTGCATCAGCTCCTGACACCAGGTTCTTGCTCTGTTTTGAGTTCTGTTCCTGAATTCCTTTGATAATGAACAGTGATGTGGAAGTGTAAGCCAAAAAAGCCCTTTCCTCCCCAGCTTGCTTTGGGTCATGGTGTTTCATCACAGCAAAAGAGACCTTAACTAGGACAGAGCCTGAACTCAGTGTCATCAGTAAAATTGCTATCGTCATTGAGGGCACACAAATCAGTCTACTTCTCTGGCTTGTGTAATGGGTCCATAAAATCAGCCTATCAATCACTCACAAACGTATTTAATCAATCTTTTCCTACTTCTCCACTTTTCCCCTCTCTCCTCTACTAAAACTTTTCAGACCAGAGACTCCTTTCGAAGATCAGAAGCCCCTTGGCTATCACCTATCGGCCCTGGGCCACCACTCACACAGCACACACCATCCTATCTGAGCTGGTGCTAAGTCCAGTACCTGCAGATGAGGCCAGGCTGCTTCTAACGTTGGTTCATCCTCTTCTGGGTCGAATTCTGCTCCCGTGGGATTGGAGGAAGGTGGCAAGGTTCGGAACATGTTAACTGCAAACTAAAACCCACATATTCCACCGTCACAACCAGGACCCTCAAGTGTCACCAAGAACAATCTAAGAAACACTGAATAATCCTAGTGACAGATGCTTCCCACTCTAAGTCGGTTGTTGTTGCTGTTTTCTACTTTTCTTTTTTTTTTTTAAAGATTTATTTTATTTATTATATGTGAGTACACTGTAGCTGTCTTCAGACACTCCAGAAGAGGGAGCCAGATCTTGTTACGGATGGTTGTGAGCCACCATGTGGTTGCTGGGATTTGAACTCATCACCTTCAGAAGAGCAGTCGGGTGCTCTTACCCACTGAGCCATCTCACCAGCCCCCATCTACTTTTCTTAAAATTCAAAAGCTGTGTTGAAGCCGGGGTGGGGGGGTGGGGGGGTGGGGGTGGTGGCGCACGCCTTTAATCCCAGCACTTGGGAGGCAGAGGCAGGCGGATTTCTGAGTTCGAGGCCAGCCTGGTCTACAAAGTGAGTTCCAGGACAGCCAGAGCTACACAGAGAAACCCGGTCTCGAAAAACAAAACAAACAAACAAAAAACCAAACAAAGCTGTGTTGGTCTCCCAAAGGAGACAGGATCAAACTTGTAGCTTGAAACAGACCTTTCCTGGCAGGGGACATCCCACTGACTGCTACAGGCACTCTGACTCTCAACTGTCAAAGCGCCAACGACAGCTGATCCCAGTAGATGCTTAGAGGTTAGCGCTGACTTATGAGACTGCTACATCTAGTGAGTGGGGAAGGAAAAAGTGAGAAGAGGGCAAGATGATAAAGGCCACGGAAGACTAAAGAAGCAAGACGGCTCAGCGCAGCCCAGGACGGGAGAGGCAGGCGAGTGACTGCTGAAGCAGCCAGAGATCACTTCAGAAACAGGACTGCTTGCGAACACAGGGAGACTTGACAGCACAGAGTCTGGCTGTGTATCCAGGGTTGGTTGAGCAGAGCCCTTGGTCTGACTGGACCTGCACAAAACACTTTGACTGGCCAGTGATGGAACCATCAAAGCTAAGGCATTAATTTAGGGTTTTTTGTTTGTTTGTTTGTTTGATTTCATTTTTTTTACATTAAGTTTACATGTGACCTATTATCTTATGACAACTATAAACCCACCAAATGCCAGTTCCAGTTTATAGGTAATCAAAAAGTCCTTGTCCCACATTGTCAAAAGCACAAACCCAAACATCAGACATAAATGTGAAGGGCAGCTCCAGGACAACCTCTCTGCAGTTGAGCCTAGCAGGCAAACGAGCACCTGGTACTTCCCTGGGTTTCCTCCTCCTCCTCTTTCTCCTCCTCCTCCTTAAAGATTTATTTTCATTTTCTGTATCTGAATAGTTTGCCTGCATGTCTGTGTACTGCATGTATGACTGGTGCCCGTGGAAGCATGAGGAGACTGCTAGATGCCCTAGAGCTGAGGTTACGGATGGCTTAAGCCATTAGGTGGGTGCTGAGAACTGAACCCACACCCTCTACAAGAACAGCCTTCTCAGAGTCGGGATTACAGTAACAAGTCTTTCTTCTTTACTGTCACCACCACCTAGCTTGCGATCTGGGCATTTCTTGTGATGTCACCAGCATCAAAGCTAGGAGCTGCCGTATTGGCTAGGTTTGTGTCAACTTGACACAGCTGGAGTTATCACAGAGAAAGGAGCTTCAGTTGGGGAAATGCCTCCATGAGATCTAGCTGTGAGGCATTTTCTCAATTAGTGATCAAGGGCTCCTTGTGGGTGGGACCATCTCTGGGCTGGCAGTCTTGGGTTCTATAAGAGAGCAGGCTGAGCAAGACAGTAAAGAACATCCCTCCATGGCCTCTGCATCAGCTCCTGCTTTCTGACCTGCTCGAGTTCCAGTCCTGACTTCCTTTGGTGATAAACAGCAATGTGGAAGTGTAAGCCGAATAAACCCTTTCCTCCCCAACTGCTTCTTGGTCATGATGTTTGTGCAGGAATAGAAACCCTGACTAAGACAGCGGAGGAGGAGTGCAAGGGAGAAAAAGACGGCCAGAGATCCAGACACACGTACACCTGGGGAGGAAGGAAGTCCTAGGCGCCAAGCCTGAGTGCCCACATACAGTATGAGTGTCAACTCCTGGCCTCTGGGGATGGGAGTCCTCTGGGATCCAGAAAATGTGCACAGGGCCCTGTGGGGCCTCCCAAACAATGGATGGGAAGCCACGGAGAGAAGCCGGTGCACAGGACATTTCTCAGTAGATAGGGGATCAGGGCAGAGGGCTTCCTGAGAAAACACACTTCTGAAGCCCAAGGATGAGGCAAGGAGATGGGATGAGCCCAGCCACGTACAGCCTGGTGGACCAGCAGTGCCTGCTAGGGAAGCCCTACAGTGGCAGAACCGACCCTGTATCGTCAGAGACTCCCTGGGCTTCCTGTACCTTCCCAGGCTATGAATGCATTGGGAGCTGAAAGTCAGAATAGGATTGAGCCCTCTGTCTGATCTGCCTGTCTCCTCAGATGGAGAGGAGCTAAAGGGCCTTAAAGAAAATAGGAGATGGCTCTTTGCTCTCTGACGGGCATAAGTTGCAGGCTCAGGCAGGTGCCATCTCAGAAGCAGAGTAGGGTATGTGGATACCCAGGAGGGTCAGCATCTGTAGAGGAGGTTGGGGATCCAGAGGAAGATCTTAAGTGATGCTGAACACTGCCCCGCAGGCATGGACATACCACACTGGAAGGACCAACACACTGGAAGTGGCTACAGGCATCAATGAGAAAACAAGCAACTGTTCCAGGCTCAGAGAGAGGGAGAGGGTAAGCCCTTCCCAGGTTTACACATATATATGTGAGTTATTTTGGGGGTGGGATTCAGGTTTAAATACAAAACTCATGTTTAATTTGTTCCTTAAACACATAACCTGGAGGTAAGTTATCCCCAGGAAGAGGAGATGAGAGGAAGCCCTCAGATTAGAGCTCCAAGCTAGGTGTGATTCTACAACCAAAGATGCTGCGAGCTATGCAACCCACCCCAGGAGTATTCAGGAGCAGAAGTGCAATGTCTCGGACCATGAAGAAAGGCAACAGCTTCTATCATTGTCATCCCAGAAGTTCCTGTGTAAGGAAACCTGACACCTGGAGCTCCCAGACACTTTGTTAGTACAGCACAGTACATTGTCCCCGCAGGAAAGGTTGATGAGAGCTAGTGCTCCATAGGGAGAGGGACAGAGGTGAACATACAGTGTGATACCCCAAACTTTATTTGGGTTTCTAATCGGGTGCCACGTTTAAATATAAAAACTTCAGGAGCCAGATTTGTAGAAGGACACGGGTGAAGAAAGTGATGGCACTCATGGACCTCCATGCTCCTGGGACCAGTGGTGCTGGAGCAATAGGACCAAGGCCAGATGAAGGGCCGGAAGCCTGAGGTACTGCGCAGTCTGCCAGCCTGTCATAATCTTGTAAATGAATACATATATTTAGAGCATAATGGAGACACAGACACATAGCAGAAGCGGGTCGCATGTGGGAGGGCAGAACGACACTGTGACCTTTTCTCATCTAGAGTCAAGACAGGAATGGGCATTCTGCCAGGGCCTCAATGCGCTGTCTCTGAAAAGGGCAAACCCTCTCTTCACACCAGGCTTCTCCGAGGGTCACAGAGAACATCTGCAGGGCACATGCCATTGCTCATCATGTCCCAAGTGTCCTTCCTGGGGATAGTAGGAGCAGGCTCACAAGTGTGCATGTGTGTGTGTCTGATCCACAAGGCTCCACCTGTGCCACGATGGTGACCGACTGTAATACCAGAAAGAATCAAAACTCTCATTTTCACTTCGTCAGCCCCGGGGGTCTTTCTCAAAGGGTCTTATTCTCTGTTTTAAATATAAACCAAGCTGGGCGTGGTGGCGCACACCTATAATCCCATCACTTGGGAGGCAGAGGCAGGTGGATTTCTGAGTTTGAGGCCAGCCTGGTCTACTTCCAGGACAGCCAGGGCTACACAGAGAAACCCTGTCTTGAAAAACCACAAATACTACTACTACTACTACTACATAAAAGCCAAAGCAGCCTGAAAAACAATTTAAAAAGAAGACTCTTACAGTCCAGCAGCCCTGTCCAGCTTCTCTGTACCTGCATTAGCCATCACCAATGGGTGGGCTCGTGAACACTTACTTAGCTGTGATGTAAAGGGACGGTGTCCTCCCAGAGGCCCTGGAGAGTCTTCATTTCTCAGCTCTTTGGTTTGTTCTGACCTACTGCTCCCTCACTTCCGGTTCCCTCAGTCTTAGCGAGCATGATGTCTCTCTGGGAGGCCAGGGGCCAAATGATGGCTATCTCCAAACACTTCCTCCCACAGACAGCACTGGGGTACTGGGTTCTAAGAGTCAGAGTGTGAAGAGACACATTTCTGAGAAGTCTGCCAAGCCACCATTTGTTTGTATGTTGTATACTTGTAAAGCAGGGACCCAGACCGACCAGCAAAGCTGAGCCCCAAGACACAAAAGCCAAAAAAAGTCCAAGGGCAGCAACATCAGCAATAAGAAGCTGCATGGATGGAACAATGCCATAAACACAGACATGAAGACACATGGCACTGAGAGCTAGTCTGCTTAGGCGGCCTTCAGAGAAAGCACAGAACTGGATAAAAGGCTCTATGGACAGCTGCAGCAGCGTGACAAACAGAACCTTCCTCACCAAGGCCATCTCCTACAGGGAACCCACAGAGAAATTTTCAAATTGAATTGATCTGTTTGTTGTGTGCCAGCAGGTGTCACCTGGAGCTCAATGACTTGGGTATACTGGCTGGTCTGTGAGCTCCAGGAAATACCTACCTTTCCAGCACGGGCATCATAAATGCATGCTGCTGTGTTGGGCTTTTTAATAGATGCCGAGGATAGATGGCAGGCAATTTACCAAAGAGCTACTTCCCCAGCCCTGCATGCAGTCTCACACATATGGTGAGAAAAATCTTGGATAAACTTGGTGAACTTAGCCAGCCTCCGAGTAGACGTGCACAGAGCAGGTGGAAACGGGCACATCGGTCACCTTACTAACTGAACTAAGTACAAAAAACCTGCCAAAGGCAGCTCAGCCTTTGCCTCTCAGCTGTAATGCAGTGCAGTTCCCACTGCTGTCCCTACTCTCAGCTCCTGCATGGCGCTCGCTTCTCTGGAATCCTCACCTCAAGTGCACCTGTATGGTGGGGACATGCTTTCACTCCCCAACCCGGGCCCTGCAACATTCATTCAGTAACTCTCCAGGCGAGCAAGGCAAAGCCTAGTCTTCTACCACTCCACAACCAGAGCTGCTTTCAAACAATGCCATTTCCCGCCAAACAGATGCCTGCACGTGGCATTTAAAAACCCATACTGAAAATTCTTACATTTGAATAGCTTTTCATTTTTACAATCTGTTCAAATATGGATGTCTCTTATCTTAAATGCTTGCTACCAGAACTGTTTGCACTAGTATGTATGTATATGTATGTATATACATACAAACACATACATATACACACACACATATACATATACATATATATGTGAGTTATTTTGGGGGTGGGATTCAGGTTTAAATACAAAACTCATGTTTAATTTGTTCCTTAAACACATAACCTGAAGTTAAGTTAAAACAAAATTTCCCCACTAAATGTACACAACATTTTTAGTGGGTCTAGGTCAACTGTAAACATTTCCATTGTGGTATTATGTTGGTGCTCAAAAATTCAGTTTGGATTTTCAGATTAGAAGTATTTATTCTGTGTGTTCTAGTATTTAAAATAATATTTCATTTTATGTGTATTGTACACAGTGTGCCCTGGCCTGTAGAGGCCAGAGGAGGGCACTGGTTCTCCTAGATCTGTAGTCACAGATGGTTGTAAGGCTCCTGGTGTTGGGTATTGACTCTGGGTCCTCTGTAAGAGCAGTGAGGGCTCTTAACTCCAGATGCCCAACTTATATGTTCTAACATAATGGTTGAAAATATCAGGGAAATAAAAGTTTACAATCTTTATAAGATATTAAATAAAGGGAATGTAGTTGCAATTCTTTTAACAACTGTTCTTACAATTCATAGTATTTTATAGCTATTGTACAATTAAGTGTGTGACACTATCTTACTTCTGATAATGATGAAATGGGACAGCCATTTTACTGTGTGAATTTATTTAACATTTTCAGGAGTAAAGAAACCATGACAAGTAATAGTTTGTAAGTCAGCTCAATTAGTATCTGCTTAGAAATAACAGTGTACAACAGTGGGAGGGCTGGAGCTGAGCTCAGCTGGCAGCCTGCTTGCTTGGCAGGCACGAAGGCACGGGCTCCTCCTCAGCACATCATAAAACAGAGCACAGGCTTGTAACCTAGCACGTGGAAGGTGGAGGCCGCAGTGTCATAAATTCAGGGCCATTCCTGGCTATGCAGCCAGCATGGGCTATAAGAGACTCTGTTTCAAACAGAACAGAAAACGAAACCAAACCAAGTGTTTGCTGAGTATGTAGCGGCTTGGCAGGGGACTCCACTGTCAGGCACAGGCCCCAGATTAGTTCCCAGTACTGTAAGAAAGCAAAGTAGAACAAAGGTGGATCAAGAAACGAATCCTGAGTTATTTACCATGGCCAATGGTTATAAGTACATTCTGGATACTGAATTCCAAAATCTTTGATGCTGACCAATTTTAACATGAAGTTGTAAGTGTGGTCTAGTGAGTGGTTACACCTGGATTCTAAGATCAGTTTTCTAAAACATTTGCTCTGTCTAGCAGCAGCTGGATGTTTTTATTGGCATAAAATGTGAGGGAGTTAGCAAGGCTTCAGGATAGCCCATCAATATGCTCTACCTCCCACACAATGTAAGAAAGTGAGAAAGGCTACGGAACTATCACTTATGTGACTGCCTTTAATCCTACTACCCTGTGCTCACTGCTGGCTCAGTTGGGGGCGTAGCTAAGTGTCACAGGGATTGTCTTATTCTACTGTCCTAAAGACCAAACATACTAGGTAAAAATACATGATACTACATCCTTCTGATCCCAGGAGATGGAAGAGATGGAGGGAACCTGTAGTGACCACCAGGACACTCCCAGGCTGTAGAGCCCAGCAGGAGGGCAGTGTGAACATGCAAGGCTGAGTCAGCCCCACAGAAGAGGGAGCTCTGAAACTGGAAAAGTTCCTGTTGTTGATTAGCACAACATCATGCAGCTATTTGATGTGAGAAAACTACCAGGGGCCATGGAACACATACAAGGATTAGTGAGGACCCAGTGCAGTTGGCGCTTTACCTGTAGGTTTCATGTCCCTGGATTCAGTCAACCAGTCTCAAAAATATTTGGCAATAAAATGCTGCATCTCTGATGAACATAGAGGCTTCTCTTTTTAAGTCATGGTCTTCTAAACAATACAGTCCATTACACATCACCTACAGTGTACTAGGTAATGATTCATCACACAGCACCTACAGTGTACTAAGTAATGATTCATCACACAGCACCTGTAGTGTTCTAGGTAACGAGTCACCACACGGCATCTGTAGTGTTCTAGGTAATGATTCATCACACAGCACCTGCAGTGTTCTAGGTAATGAGTCATCACACGGCACCTGTAGTGTTCTAGGTAATGAGTCACCACACAGCATCTGTAGTGTTCTAGGTAATGAGTCATCACATGACACCTGTAGTGTTCTAGGTAATGATTCATCAAACAGCACCTGTAGTGTTCTAGGTAATGAGTCATCACATGACACCTGTAGTGTTCTAGGTAATGATTCATCACACAGCACCTGTAGTGTTCTAGGTAATGATTCATCACACAGCACCTGTAGTGTTCTAGGTAATGATTCATCACACAGCACCTGTGGTGTTCTAGGTAATGAGTCATCACACAGCACCTGCAGTGTTCTAGGTGTAAGTCTCTAGAGATGACTTAAAGCAGGAGAAAACTGAGAGTGGACAGAAAGGCGTGGTTCTGCAGACATGATATCCCTCATATAAAGGCCTTGAGCATCCCCTGATATATGAATCCCCCTGGACATAAGATAACTGTATTAGGGGAGGCTGGGGAGAGTGGCTGTTTCATCAAGCAGGCCAGGAAAACTCCCAACCACTGGTGCCTTGGATTCAGCACCATCTGGGCCTTGGACTGGCAATGGAGAAGTTGTTAGCTCTAGGCTAGCATAGCTCAGGTCCTGTTTAATGGCTAAAACAAGAACCAAAAGGATCAAACTATCTCCATATTTCTTAATTGCATCTCCAAGTATGCCTCAAAAACATTAAAAGGAAAAACCTGAGCCAGGCGTGGTGGCGCACGCCTTTAATCCCAGCACTCAGGAGGCAGAGGCAGGCAGATTTCTGAGTTCAAGGCCAGCCAGGTCTACAAAGCGAGTTCCAGGACAGCCAGGGCTATACAGAGAAACCCTGTCTCGAAAAACCAAAAAAAAAAAAAAAAAAAAAAAAGAAAAACCTAAATATACAGGACTCAACAGGACAAATTCACAGTTTCACACAGGTGAGGGCCAGATAGGTGGAAAACAGGGAAATGAAATTTACACTGACAGAATAGGCCATTCATCTTGAACTGACCTGACAGACAGACAAAAAGTGAGGCATAGACAAAGAAGTGATGCATAGACAAAGAAGCTATAAACAAAAGATACAAATCCAACTACCAGGGGTGATGCCAAAGGGTGAGACATGAACTATGGGGTGGAACTGACAGATGAGACACAGGGGAGAGACCGGGGAGCCTGAAGACAGAAAGGGAGGAAACAGGCAGGAAACTGAGGAACAGCAGAGAGCAAATAAACAGCACCAGTGAGCCCGGGCAGCCCCAGATCCCACGACACTGAGATCCAATATACAGTAGCGTCAAAGAACAGAGTCCCAGAGACCAATGGCAACAAACTCACTAATATAGTCAATTGATGTACAACTACTGTGCAAAGCTGTTCTATGGAGGCTGGCAACTTTTTCAATGATAGGGCAGCTAAAAGAGCCTGCAGACAAACGAGCCACAGACCTAAATCAGAATGTAAACCTGTAATAAAAACATGAGGAAAATCCTTCTGGGTTCTTTAGCCATGGCTCCACAGTATTAGCAATTACAGAAATGAGTCAGAGCTGACTTCATCTAAATGAAGGACAGAGTTCTTGGGTGCTAGTTTGCTGGCCCCGAAACCCATTGCAATGTGCACAAAGTTCATGCATATCTGAGTCTAAAGCCCATCTACCAACACAACAGCTTATGGCCAATGCCAGAAGCCACCCATCGGTATTAACTGGGGAGGGATACGCAGGCTGGGTGCTAGTACAATGAACAGCACAGGAGCAGTTTGAGGGACCTACTGACTCACCCAACAAGACGAGTCTCCAACACTTGCTTAGTAAGAGAAACCAGACTCCAACAGTCACAGTGGGACGAGCCCACTTCCCAGACGTGCTGGCAAAGACCATGGCACAGGTCTATAGAACAATTAGTGACTGTCAGACACTGTGAGAGCAGTACTCTCTAGACCAGAAGCTCCTCCAAAGCTCCTGGCTCACCTCCACTCTGGTTCTTTGAATCTCTGCTGTGCACCACGAGCAAAAGAAACACCTAGCAACCATGCTGGCTTGAGACTTGCTAAGCAGAGCAGAGCAGCCTCAAACTTGCTGCCATCTTCTTGTCTGTGCCTCCCAAGTGCAGGGATTGCAAGTGTCAAGTCCCATGCCCAGGTTTTACCTAACAACTCTGGGGCTTAAACATCCAGCTCTACTGAGATACACTGAACAAGCGAACTCTGCACAGCTGACATACTGGCCACACTCCTCAGCCCACCTGTGACATCACCTACGACCTGAACTCACTCATCCTCCCCAAGGCTTCTCAGCAGTTTTCTCAAAAGATAAATAAATAAATAAATAAATAAACAAATAAACTAGAATGAATTAGTTGGTTGGGAATGAACATACCTAAAGCAAGGAGAAGGGTAGCATGAGGGAAGAATTGAGTTTTCTTTTTAAACTTGTTTCACTTGTTATAAAAATAACCATGTGTTTCTTTTACTATTTAAAACCATCAAATGGGAAATTTTCAAAATTGTAAGAGCAGAGATCTTTAAAGAATGCAGATATTCTTAGAGCGTCACTGTTATTCATCGTCTTTAAGCCAGGTTATTGTAACGTTGGTAAAGCAAAGAACTACAGAGGGTCACGTGACTTAACCCTCACTCGAAGCAGGACTGTAGAGTATATGGAAACGTTGCTGGTGACGATCCTCTCCCCCTCAATTCTAAACACCCTATCCTTCCCCACTGCATGCTCGCAGCACACGTACAACACTCTTTCCTCACTGAAGCAGCGACAAATGTCCAAAATCAACTATCCCAGGGTCCATGAGATGCCTGTCCTGGGATGTGAAAGGGAGAGCATTACAGGTTTGTTCCAGTATATCCTGAGGAAAACCCGAAAACCAGTATGTAATCAAGTATGCAACAATGACTAAATTGATGGGGTGAGTGGTAAAATAATAGGGTGAACTCAATTTCCTGGAAACCAACAGGAGTTCTACGTGGGCAGCACTATCATAATGTTACACAGATTGCTTGATTTTAGTCTACTTTTGTTTTTAATTTGTGGATTTTGGATGATAATAAATGTGGTACATAACCATTGTAAGAGTATTTTAGAATTACCAAAACATTGGGCAAAGAGGAATTGCCAAGGTCATACTATCCAAAGGCAGGTATAGCTAAATGCTGAGACTGTGTCCTCTAGATTTATTTTTAGAACCTACTTAAATAACCAACAACTCAGCCTCTGTTAGATGAGTGACACTTCGCTGTGTTTCATGACTCACTTTCTGTCTGCTATTTTGATTTTATTTTTATGGATTTATTTCTATGCCACAGATAGAAAACAGCACTTTACCCCATGTGTTTTAATATCCCAGTCACCTAACCTAACCGACTCTCCATGAAATAGCCTTGCAGTTTAACGTCCTACTGCAAAAAGCAACACTCACACTAAACCACAAAAAACACCTGAGTTCAAGGTATCAAAGACTGGGAATGAAAATTAGAAACAAGGGGCTTGAGGGTTGGCTCAGTGGTTTAGAGCACTTGTTCTTACAAAGGACCCAGGTTCAACTCCCAGCACCCACAGGGAAGCTCAAGAGAATAAAGATTGTCTAAGAGAACAGCTGCAGACTGAGCATGGGGTATGGGGCAGAGAGAAAGTTGTCCCTGAGAGTCTGTGGATCAAGTCTGGGCTATCCTCAGATGTCCAACACTCTCCTTTGATCACACAGTACAATAGTGACTTGGGCATCTGCACCTAGAATTGGACTTGCCATCCTACTTGCAGTCAGAATCCTGGGCAGTATATCTCAAATCAAATCAAACCACATCTTGTTCCTACCCTAACACCACCCACACCTGCCCATTTCTCTCCGCTGTCCCAGACAAGTAGCTTACTCCACTACTTCTCTGACATGCTGGGGCATGTCTGTTAGCTAGTCTGTCCCACGGCAAAGCTCTTCCTACATGTTCTCAGCAGGCAGCTAGAGTGAAGGGGCAGTGCTCGAGTGCGTGCGCGCATACACACGCATAGACACACACACACACACACACACACACACACACACACACACGCACGCACGCGAGCTGACTCAGGCACTGCTTCTATCAGTAGGTTTCATTAGGTTTCCAGGGTCAGGACTCTAACCACACTCCACCCAACCAAAGTCTTTTTGCTCCTTTTTGGGTCCTTGGAGCACGGCCCCTGCCGGGCACCACCCTGCTCCACTCTCTGACTCTGGGTGGATCAGCTCATCCTCCTGACAGTAACAATGGTCAGGGCCTGTGCAGCCCTCAGCTCTGATTGTTGCCTACTAATGTCTGCTCTTGTCCAGGCAGGCTCTGGGAGGGTGGAGACCATATCACCATTTTCAGTGGACGCACCCTCAGGCAACAGGGTGTGGGAGTTCGGAAGGGATGCAGTATGTGTTTCCCGACTCAGTGAGCACACTGAGCTGTGATCTGGTTAGTGATACAGCACAGAGCTCCATGTGCTGCGAAGGGCTCCTGAGCCAGCCAATCTATCCAAACAGTGCCCTAGCCAGACCTCTTTCTGCCCACCAGGCCTCCCTCCCTGTGTCCCTGGAGAAAGCAGTGTCCCATGAATTCAGCAATTCAGGATCTCAACTTTCCTCTTAGGGAATTTACTCTCAGAAGGGCTCTGCTCCATTTTTACATAAATTAAGGAATTTAGGGTAGGGATGGTTAAAATGGCAGTGCTTCCGCTTTTCCAACTCTTTCAGCCTTTGGGTAGCAGACTTGACTGTGACAGCAGAAGCAATACGGCAGGCCCAGACCTCCAGCCACCACGTTTCTGCAGGCGCCACAGTGCCTTCCCACAGGAGGAGCAGTGCACGTGGCATGCTGGCTGATCTCAAACTTCTCTCCTCTTCTATAGAAAGGAACCATGGCAGGTCCATGCCTAACAACAACCCTGAGCTCAGCGCATTCAGCCATGTCACTGTGACCCAGGCCTGAGCCCAGAAAGAAAGCCACAGTCTCTGTTAGCCCAGGGACAGGTACACCTGCCAGCAACCTGGGTGGCAGTGAACGCTGAGTGTGTCAGGGCATCCCTGGGGAACCGGGAAACCTGCTGTGGAAAGCTCTTGGCATCCCCAGGGAACCAGAGACCCTGCTGCTCTTGGGGCTGCTTCAAGGAAATTGGCAAAAAGATCTGACATTGGGCTAAGACAAGAAAGTAAGCTCAACAAAAATACAGCTGAGAAATGTACCTCTTGTATCCTGATTATCTTGATAAGTCCCCAAATATAGTGACCATGGGACCTTTGTTTATGCTTTGTTTGTCCTTGACCAAGAACCGACCTTATTCTTTGCATGTACTTAGAATGGTATAAAAGCATGCTGGGAAAAAATAAACTCACTTCAGTACTTGCTGGAGTCATGTTATAATGTTGTTGAATTGTCTTTTCTCTCTTTAATCCTCCCTCCCTCCCTGGAGACCTTGCTGACTGACTGAGCTGGGTTGGTCAGTGAAGGAAGCTCACACAAAGGAAAAGATAAGAGAATCCGGCCAGCAGTGAGTAAAGTCTGTGAAAGGGACAAGGCACTAACTAGTAAAATGCTTTATGCACGTTTGCTTAGAGATACGCTAAAGCCAAGAGGTCATCGGTCAGGAGAGATCCTGCTTCCTCTCTGGCTCCCTGGGGAATGCTTAGTCCTGGATCTTGGTCCCTTTGGTGGGACATCTGGTTCTCTTCCCTGTCTATCTATTGTTTGTCCTTGGCGTGTCAGTCTGTCCATGTCTGTCAGTTTATGTCTGTGGTTTGTTTTGTTGCTTGATTGTTGCTTTGTGTTTCGTATTCAAAAGAAAAAAATGGTTAAAACTTTATCCACTGGAACATTTGGGTTCAGCAGGTGGCAGGGTGCTTCTCCCTTGAAATTACAGCTAGAAAAAGAAAGAAAATTTTGTCTGTCTAGTCTAAATATGTAAATGTATATAACCACTTCATGTTTGTTTCTGACTGGTTTTAACTGTATAAATATGCTCTGCATGTCTTGGTTATAGATTATTGGCATATAAGTTTTTGGGTATGGTTAAAAATTTGTAACATTGGTAACACAAAGTTGGTTTAAAACTGGTAACTCAGGGTTGGAGTCATTCTAGCAACACATGGCATGAGCCAACCTAGGGAAACAGGGCTCTAAAGATGCCTCTAAATTGGAATAATATTTTATGTAATTCTTTGATCTAGAAGTCAGACTTATAAAAGATAGGATTTAAAACAATGTTTCTTTAATGAGGTATTAAAAATTAAAAGCTGCACTGTCGTGCATTCATTTACAAGAACTGGCAGCCAAACTTTATAACATGAAAATAATGCACTCGGTATTGATTTTAGAGAGACTGGATTGTTTACACTGTTAAAAATTGGTTTTGCCTTCCAAACTTATGGTAATGCTCTGATATTGCAAAAGAAACTTTTATATATTATAGTTAAATATATATAAAGCTAATGGAACATTAGCAGTTTACAATTCAACCACAAGCTCAAGATTCTAATTCTCCCTGGAACTCACTCATATTTGTAATTAAGAAAACAATTCAGGCAAGTGGAGATTATTGCAAGATTGACCAAAGGTTAATGAAACTATGGAACTTTACAGGAGCATTACAATCTGGCTTACTGACTCCAGTTACCATTCCAAAAATTACGTATAAAGTTATTATAGATTTAAAAGACTGTGTTTATACTATTCACTTGCATCCCAATGACTGCAAAAGGTTTGCATTTAGTGTGCCTGCTTGTAATTTTAAAGAACCCATGAAGCGATATCATTGGAAAGTTTTGCCTCAAGGAATGGCTAATAGCCCTGCTTTATGTTGCTGCTTCAATACAAAAGGTTAGGACTTTGAATGTTTCTGTGTATATTATTCATTATATGGATGATATTTTATTAGCTGCTCCTTCTGAAGGAGGTTTTTTTTTTTTTTTTTTTTTTTTTTTTTTTTTTTTTTTTTTTTTTTTTTTTTTTTTTTTTTTTTTTTTTTTTTTTTTTTTTTTTTTTTTTTTTTTTTTTTTTTTTCCCCCTTGTTCCGGTCAACCCTGCTTGCTCTGGTCTGCCCCGCTTGCTCTGGCCACTTCTCGCTCCCTGTTCTCTCTGGTCCAAGGATTCATTTATTATTATTCATAAGTACACTATAGCTGACTTCAGATGCACCAGAGGAGGGCGTACCAGAGGAAGATGTCAGATCTCATTATGGATGGTTGTAAGCCACCATGTGGTTGCTGGGATTTGAACTCATCACCTTTGGAAGAGCAGTCGGGTGCTCTTACCCGCTGAGCCATCTCACCAGCCCCTGAAGGAGTTTTACTATAAGCCTTTGCTCTTAAACAACAAGCTTTAAAATCCTGAGGATTGGTTGTTGCTCCAAAAAAGATTCAAAGGCAATATCCTTTTCAATATTTGGAACATCAGTTATATCCTAAACAAACCATAGCACAGAAAATTCAAATAAGAAAAGATAATTTACCTACTTTAAATGATTTTCAAAAGCTGTTAGGAGATGTCAGTTGGCTAAGACCTCTTCTTAGCCAACTGGAGAACTTAAACCTCTATTTGATATTCTCAAGGAGGACCCAAATCTCTTCAACAATTAACTGATGAGGGACGAACAGCTTTGCAGAAAGTAGAGGAAGCTATTAGTCAACAACAGATACATTACATAGGCTATGATCAATTGTTGGCTGTTTACACCCACAGCAGTCCTTTGGCAAAAGGAACCATTAATGTGGATTCATCTTTCTTCGTCTCCAAAGAAAGCTGTTAATATAAAATTGTAGGATAGAATCACAAAAGTATTTTGGGAAAGAACCTGATGAAGTATTTATTCCTTATTCCAAACAGCAATTAAATTGGTTATTGCAGAATACTGATGATATTTAGCCTATTGCATGTGCAAAAACTTTTTAGGCAAAATTGATAATCATTATCCAAAAGACAAGTTGTCACAATTTGCCTCTATGTGTGCTTTTGTATTTCCTGTAAATTTGTGTGTGCAGCCCATAGAGAATGTGCTAACTGTATTTACAGACAGCTCATCTGATGGGACGGCAGTATATGTAATTGGATCACATGTTTATTCTCTTGACTTTTCCCCCCTTCAGCACAAATAATCTAATTATGTGCTGAAGCCACTGTTTTTGAAAGGTTGAAAAAAATCAAGCTTTTAATTTGCATACTGATAGCCAATATATAGCTCATGCTTTGCAACTGCTTGAAACTGTTCCTTTTTTAGATACTGCTAATTCTCAAATTTTATAATTATTTATGCAAATACAATTCATTTTAAGATAATATACTATTTCTTACTTTATAGGACATTTAAGAGATCATACTGGATTGCCCAGATCTCTTAGTGAGAGCAATGCCTAGCAGATTTGTATACCAGGCAGATTAAAGGCCTTACATAGAATAATTAGCAAACAATCTCATTCTTTACATCATCAAAATAGTAATAGCTTGAGACAACAATCTGGTATTTCTAGAGAATGTGCATGTCAAATTGTAAAGACTTAGCCAGGCATGATGGTACACGCCTTTAATCCCAGCACTCAGGAGGCAGAGGCAGGCAGATTTCTGAGTTCGAGGCCAGCCTGGTCAGAGTGAGTTCCAGGACAGCCAGGGCTATACAGAGAAACCCTGTCTCACAAAAACAAAAAGACAAACAAACAAACAAACAAAAAATTATAAAGACTTGTCCCCAGTTTCTTCCTATACCATATAATGGTGTTAATCCTTGATGACTCATACCTAATCAATTATGTCAAATGGATGTTACTCATGTTTCTGATTTTGGAAAATTAAAATATGTACATGTGACTATTGAAACCTTCTTAGGTTTTCTTGTTGCAACTGCTTTAACAGGAGAAGCATCTAAAACTGTAATTAGTCATTGCCTGTGTTGTTTTTCTATACTGGGTGTTCCAAATCAGATTAAAACAGAACTGGCTACTGCAGCCATGCATTTGAGATGTTCTGTTGACAATTTAACATTACTGGGATTCCTTATAATCCTCAAGGACAAGGTATTGTGGAATGGGCCCACGGAACTTTAAAACAATATCTCATAAAATAAAAAAGAGATACAACCTTGTGGATCTGAACCCACACAGAATGTGGAACTGGCATTTAACAAAATTGTTAGCTAGAAAGAATGTTATAATAAACTACCAGTGTGGTTTAATGTTTCCAATAATACGCAAATTATTGATTGGGCAGGGAATGAATCGAACATTGGACAAAAGGAGATGTCCATAGGTCTTTGGCAATCAGATTCAGGTCATTTTTATTGGCACATTTGGAAGCTAGCTGAAGCTCTCTATGAAGTTACGTTAAAAATAGACAAAATTAGCCGGGCGTGGTGGCGCACGCCTTTAATCCCAGGACTCGGGAGGCAGAGGCAGGCGGATTTCTGAGTTCGAGGCCAGCCTGGTCTACAAAGTGAGTTCCAGGACAGCCAGGGCTACACAGAGAAACCCTGTCTCAAAAACAAACAAACAAACAAACAAAATGCTGCTCCACTGAGCTTTGATGCTGTGGCTACTGCTGATAAAATTATTCATCTTGATCAAGCTCTACAAATGGCTGATATAGTTTGATCATGTGGCCCTTCTTGTCCTGAGACTACTCTTATGCCTGCCCATTTTGATAAAACTTGCCTTTAACAACTTGGTAGCCAAACTGCACAGCTTGAAATGGATCACCAGACAGAGGCACTAGCTTAACAGGCTTGTAGTCAATGACGGGTAAGATTCTGCACAGGGCCTTACTAACCTGAGAAAGAAATGTATTGCCTTGGTTCATACATTTTCAATGATGGGTAAAAAAGGCATTCTTGTCAGACCAACCTAAGACAGAGGCAGTCTTGTTTATGAAATAAAAAAGGGGGAGAGGTGGAGAGCTCTTGGGGCTGCTTCAAGGAAACTGGAAAGAGCATCTGACATTGGGCTAATACAAGGAAGGAAGCTCAAGAAGAACACAGCTGAGGAACACACTCCTCGGATCTTGTTTTGTTTTATTTTTGGAGACAGGGTTTCTCTGTGTAGCCCTGGCTGTCCTGGAACTCACTTTGTAGACCAGGCTGGCCTCAAACTCAGAAATCCGCCTGCCTCTGCCTCTCAAGTGCTGAGATTAAAGGTATGCGCCACCACCGCCTGGCTACTCCTTGTATCTTAATCATCTTCATAAGTCCCCAAATACAGTGACCTGGGACCTTTGTTTATGGCTTGCTTGTCCTTGATCAAGAACTGACCTTATTCTTTGCATGTACTTAGAATGGTATAAAAGCAGACTGGGAAAAAATAAACTTGCTTCAGTACTTGCTGGAATCATAATGTTGTATAATTATCCTTTCTTTCTCTAATCCTCACCCCTTCCCTCAAAACTCTGTTGACTGACTGAGGGGCTTGGTCAACCTGGTCAACCTGGGCCTCTGATGACAGCTGCTTTGTAAGAGAAGAGTTCTCCTTAACTTTTTTTGGTTTTTCGAGACAGGGTTTCTCTGTGTAGCCCTGGCTGTCCTGGAACTCATTTTGTAGACCAGGCTGGCCTTGACCTCAGAAATCCACCTGCCTCTGCCTCCCGAGTGCTGGGATTAAAGGCGTGTGCCACCACGCCCGGCTCTCCTTAACTTTTATGGAATCAGGATCCATAGATACCAAAGGACATTTTACCATCCAATCCACGAGGGTCTGCTGTGTGAGAAACTAGCCAGAAGCTAAAATAGGAATTATGTCTAAATACACGTTTATGAGACGTGGCTAGAACTTTCTCAAACCTGAGAAATTAGGCTGGAAGAGCGGTGCTGTTTTATATCTGCAATAGCTGTGATGCTATTCTTGGTGGTCAACTTGACCACCTCTGGAACTAAAACTCAGGAGGGTAGTTACACCTGTTGAGAATTTTCTTCTTAATTAAATTATTTTAAGTGGAAAGACCCGATTTAAATCTGGATCTTTTGAGGAGAGAAGATCTACCTTTACTCTAGATCTTTTGAGGTGGGAAGAGCCATCTCTAATCTGGGCCACATGTTTTGATGGAAGCCTATATAAAGCCATGGAAAAGGAAGCTAGCTTGCTCTCTGCCTGCTTGACCTCAGTCTCAGGGGTGAAGTCCATTTCCTCATAGGCATTAAAGCCTACTTCTTTGGGATGCCAACATATACCAAAACCAGTGGAAACATCACACTTATGAACTAAACAGCTACTGGATTCCTGGACTTTCCATTGGAAAAAGGCCATCACTGGACCAGCTGGACCACAGCCTGTGAGCCATTCTAATAAATCAGAGAGAAAGCAGGTTAAAGGTTGCCCTGTGCAGGCAGTGGTAAGGGAGCAGAATAAGATTTCCTTTTGAGAGAAATGTTAGAAGTATCAAAACTACAAATTCCTTAGGTAAGGGGTGAACTTTAAGATAATCACATGGACTCCACACAGAAGAAACAACAGCAGGTAGCTGTCGAGCATGGGCTAAGTGCTGTGAACGTGGCTACTGGCTGGGGCTGAGGGCTGCGCCCACTGGGATGGAGGCCTCGGTAGGCTTCCTGAATACCACATGTGTTTCTGTGTCTCACAACAGCCACTCCCCAACCCACTCAGCCTTCACTGCACTTTTCATTGTTGCTGTCTGCTACTCTGGGCTTGAACTGTCCCCCATGGGCATGTTTCTAAATGCCTGTTCCTCGGCATAAGGCACTGTTTTGGAAAGGGTGGAACCTTTGAAGTGGGAGGTGTGTCTGGTACAAATGGGTCATTGGAAGCAGGCCTTGGAAGGGCACAGGCTGGCTGGAGCTCTCTTGATTTTTTTTTTTTTTTAATTTATTTGTTTTATGTATGTGAGTACACTGTTGCTATCTTTAGACACACCAGAAGAGGGCACCAGATCCCATTATAGATGGTTGTGAGTCACCATGTGGTTGTTGAGAATTGAACTCAGGACCTTTGGGAGAGCAGCCAGTGCCCAGTGCTCTTAACTACTGAGCCATCTCTCTAGCCCTCTCTTGATTTTTTTTTTTTTTTTTGGTTTTTTCGAGACAGGGTTTCTCTGCATAGCCCTGGCTGTCCTGGAACTCACTCTGTAGACCACGCTGGCCTCAAACTCAGAAATCCGCCTGCCTCTGCCTCCCAAGTGCTGGGATTAAAGGTGTGCACCACCACTGCTCGGCCCCTCTCTTGATTCTTGATTCCCTAAGATGAGCATAAGTCACACCATGAACAGACTACCAACCACTGCTACCTTCCCCAGTGTCAGGGAGTCTGGGAAAATAATTAATATGCCATCAGTCCAACCTCTCCCTGCTCTTATTCTCCTCACAGAGCACCAAACAAACAGGAGGTCAGGGGGCGCGCACGCACACGCGCGCGCGCACACACACACACACACACACACACAGACATATATAGATATACACATGTACAGACACACACACAGAGACACATACTGATATACATAGACAGACAGACAGACAGACAGACAGACAGACAGACAGACAGACACACAGACACACAGACACACACACACCATCTGACTGCTTGAGCAGTCTGTGACTCTCCTCTGTGGGTCTCCTTGAGCACAGGGTAAGGAGCAGAAGCCACACCCTCAGCCACACCCTCAGCCACACCCTGAGCCCTGCAGCTGAAGCTTGCTTTCCCCCAGTACCAGCATCATCTGAATCATGCCATTTCAAGGCAACAAAATGCTGGTTGGCTTATTTCATCCTTGTCAGAATCTGTTCTTTCTCCCCTAAGAGAGCCTAGGTCACAGTGGAAATTCAGAAAATGTGTGTCAAATTCTCCTAGGAGCCACCTGCTCCCCCCTCAGCCCCCAGGAGGGCATGATGCTCCAGGAGAGGGAACAAAGTTACCACAGAGACAGAGAGTCTAGCTAGGGAACCTCTGTAACAGGAGTAGGAATAAGGAGCAACCCATAAAAGAAGTCTCTAGAGCATCCGTCTCAGGCACTCCAGGGAAGACAAACAAGAAGCTAAGTCAAGACGTCTCACGCACACTTGGCTGAACAGTAGGCATTTGGCCCAAACAAGGCAGATTCTTCCTTCTCGGATTAAAGAGTATAAATTTGGCCATACTGGCTGCCAGGCCTGCTTAAAAAGAGAAAAACTCCATACTGTAACTGACCTATTAATAAATTTAATAGAAGCCGGGTGTGGTGGCATACGCCTTTAATTCCAGCACTCGGGAGGCAGAGGCAGGTGGATTTCTGAGTTCGAGGCCAGCCTGGACTACAGAGTGAGTTCCAGGACAGCCAGGGGTACACAGAGAAACCCTGTCTCGAAAAACAAAAAACAAATAAATTTAATAGGTACTGAGAGAGATTTCATTTTAAAAGAAAGTTAATTTCAATACTTTTATCTTCAACGAATGGAAGAAATGGATCTTAATATCTGATGTAAGAACACATTTAATAATCATAGAAGAAAATGAAGCTACACTCCTGACTTAAGCCACGGGAGAAGTTCCAAGAGGACTGACTATAACGGCCATTCTAGAACAACCAAAGCTGTGAAGACGGTCAGTACAGCTCCTTACAGTTCCTGAGCTGTCGCTGTCCACAGCGTAAGAGCTGGAGTAGGGGGAGGAGCAAGAGCCTGCCGCTCACCACCCTGGGCACTGCTTACCCTGGGCACTGCTTACCCTGGGCACCTGCTCTTTGCTGAGGGCACAAGAGTGGGCAGGGCACTTACTTCTAAAGTATACAAGGGCTCCAACACAGGTTGTTAAAAAGTCAAGCCAAAGAGCTCCCAGGAAGAATAGATGACATCTGACAGGGAGTGGAGCTGTTTGCATTCACTTAACCCTCACCACCACCCTGTAGGGTGGATGCGTGAGGGCTTGGTTTGTGTTTGGGATACCCCAAATCTTGGGTCAAGAGGAGGGGGTTCTCCCTGATGAGGCTGTGATGGACCCTCCTGCAGCTCAGGTGGGGCGTGCTGTGAGCGTTGTCACTCACCATGTGGACGGCCTCGGGGTAAATGGGCTCCGTGATCACGTTCCGGTTGTGGGTGATGTACTCCACCATCTCGCTTAGCGCAGCTCGCTTTACTTCCTTCCACTTCAGGTCACTCAGTGGGTCAGAGACAAAGTCAAAGAGGACACAACACTGGCGTAGCTTCTGGATAAAAAGCTTCTCTTGATCCGCAGGAGGAACATCTGAAAGGAGAGGGGGGGGCTGTCAGTCACAATGATGCTTAACCCACGTCGCCAGGAGACACTCGTAGCCTCCGATTTTTACTGTGAATTAAGGTGGGTGAGGTAAACAGTGGTTAAGTATCCTTTAAACGGTGAAAAGGGCGTGTGTGCCACACAGCTGGCCACTGCTGACATCACAGGCTTGGCATGATTGACAGCACCAGTCACAACCAACCCTTCTGAAGGCACTCAATGGACAAATACTTTCTGGGCAGCAACACTCACATGCCAGGCCCTGGACTGGGGAAAAGAGGGGTGAGAAAAAGCAGCAGACAGGGAGGTCAGGTCTGCAGGATGGCAGCAGAGGCAGGAATGGGATGGGTGAGACTTCTGGCTGCCCAAACATAGCAACTGTATCTGCCCGAAGACCTGCAGTAAGGGCAGCCTCTTGATTTTTTTCAAAGTTCCTTCCATTCCTCCCTCTGGGTGACATGCGTACAATGGCAGTGATGTAGTCGCTGTGATCATAACCGGAACTTCTTCAGTGAGCACTTACTATGATACTGACACCTTTCACTTCGTTTTTAATGAGACAACAGAGATGCAGAAACATTGTCAGGCTGGTGGGCAATGAAGCTGGACTGGACTCAAAGACAGCTCCACACGACAGTCCAGGGTCCTGAGTTTAGAAAGCTTTAACCGCCAGTGTGAGGCTGACAGCTTCTCTGGGTTGAAGAAGAGGCCAGTGGTGATGACAGTGGGGTCATGCACATAGGCACGGAGCACATCCAAGGCTGGTCGAATATCTCAGAGCATGAGTGCACCGCAGCCAGTCAGTATCCCCTAGTATTAGCAAATGGTACTATGGGTCTGGAGGTTTGGCTCAGTGGTTAAGAGCACTTGCTACTCTTGAAGACGACCAACATTTGACTCCCAGCACACACACACACACACACACACACACACACACACACACACACGGCAGCTTGCAACCATCTGTATCCAGTTCCAGAGGATTAGCTGTGCTAATGGGACAGCACAAGAGGCTGGAGATGCTAGGGGTGCCAGAGGACCATGCTTCACCCTGGACAGACGTGTTAATCTCGAACACCTCATTGTGCATTAGTATAATTTCAGCAGGCTTTACTTTCACCAATGTATTATGAATGTGAAGCACTTCACTTGCTTCAAGCTAAGTCCTTGATGGTGCTAGGGCATGGAGCATACAGACACACTCTTACAGTGTCTGTAGGGAAGGAACGGAAGAAAGACACCAGCCCTGGGCCTCAGAAACAAGGGAGCTGGTGGCTCACCCTCAGAATCCTGTTAGTGGCAGAACTCACAAAAGCCTGGAGTGTTCTTCACTGCCCAGAGCTCATACTTGCCGACCATCAAGTCAGCTGGAGCACACACCTCCACTGTATGCTGTGAGTTGGAAGGAACGCATCTCGGAAGGGATATTACTTTATATTCAAGTCAGCCTGCGGCTACAGAATAAGCTCCAGGCAACTCTGGGCCGCAAAAATAAGACCACTGTGGGCCAGTGAAGGACACTGCAGGCTTTCGGAGTCCTGAATAGTCACTAATATAAGAGCCAATAGCACAGATTAACTTACAATGTATGCCTCAATTACAAAACTGACTGACAATTCCAGGTATGAATTTTAACTCAAATCACGGGATGTGTGATGTCACAGGCCAAGGACTCAATTGCCTCACTGTGCCAAGAGGCATTATGTGAACTCTGATTTGAAAAAAAAGTCAAGGGAGCCAGCCTGATTGGTAAAGTACACATACACATACACACACACACACACACTCTCTCTCTCTCTCTCTCTCTCACACACACACACACACACACACACACACACACACACACCAAACCCAAAAGTCAAGCCTTCCTTCTGCTACATGGCAAATTTAGTTAAAAGGGTCTCTGGTCAGGTATGGCCTTACCACAGAACTCCAGCTGGCTTGGAACTTGTCATATAGACCAGGTTAGTCTTGAACCAGGAGATCAGCCTGCCTTTGCATCCTGAGTGCTGAGATTAAGGATGTGTGCCACCACACCTCATAGTTTGTGAGAGTTTTTCTTTGAAGATTTACTTTTATGTTGTTTGTGGTTTTTTTCTTGAATGTGTGTCTGTTCCCCACGTATGGTAGGTACCCTCAGAGGCTGGAAGAGGATGCTTGATTCTCTGGAACTGGAGTTACAGTGGTTGTGGGTGGCATGCAGGAAGAGCTGCAGGGGGGAAGTGAACTCTCTGGAGCTGGCCCACCGTCCTGCTCAGCCGATGGGGGAGCTCTGGTGAGGCACAGCCTTAGGGACTTCGTCCCAGGATTGACTGCTTCTTGTTACTATGTACTTTCTCCTGTTTGTCACTGCCACAGTCCTCATTTATGTGGCTTGGTGTGAGTGGACACTGGGCATCCCTCACTGCCTAGAGCCTGGTGTCACTACTTCCTGGGTGATAGCCCACCCTATTGGGCACATTTCCTGCAGATCAACAAGAAGATGTTGATTTATGCTGTTTAAATGAATTAGTGACTTTATAGAATTCCTGATTTGATTCAAATAATTTTAGGAAAAAAGTTTAAAGAGATGGTTTTAGTTATTTTGCCAGAAAGATGTAATAAAGTTAGAATCAAGAATAGAATCTGCCCACTCCTCATAGACTAGTAAGTCAAGGCTGTATAATAAGGAATACAATGAGCTTTTATAATTACACTAAAAAGGGAAATAGGCTGGGACAGATTTGTGAAAAAGGAGAAACATTCATTCTAGGTCAGGTTCAAGGATGAGGCCAGAGGTGTGCACTATGAAAAGGCAAGGCCATGTGCAACTGTGGCTTTGAACTTATAATCTGCTTACAGAATGAAACACTGCTTTGAACTTACTATCAATATCCTCTGTAACTCCCTTTTTGTGTAACATTTTATCTGTGAGGTAATTTTATAAAGACCTTTTGTCTAAGAGGGTATAAAAATGCTGAAAGAAAAAATAAAGTGTGGTTGTTTGGGCTCTGCTCTACCCACCAAGTAAGTGTGTGTGTGTGTGTGTGTGTGTGTGTGTGTGTGTGTGTGTGTGTGTGTGTATGAAAGAGAGAGAGAGAGAGAGAGAGAGAGAGAGAGAGAGTGCGCCTGCTTTTCTTTTCTTTCCTTTCTCTGTGAAATTGACTGAAGCCATCAGCCTGTGGCCCCCAGAACTGTTTTTGCCTCATCAGCCTTTGCCTCTGTCCAATGCTGTGCCTGCACTCAGTACTCGACCCTGTCAGGGCTGGCCCACAGCACACCACTGCGTGGTACTAGCTGAATCCACATCCTCTGCAAGAACCAGTGGTCTTAACTGGCCTGTCTCTCTAGCTCTCTGTTTTGATGAATCATTTTAATGACTATTTCTACCTATCGAGGTAGTACACACCCACAATCTCAGCATCCAGGAGGCAGAGGCAGGGGAACTGAGAGTCTGAGGCTATCCTGGGCTACATGGGGAGTTCCAGGCCCTGATGTCTGCACAGCCAGGGCTATCTTCTCTGGGCACTGCCCTTCAGTATGCCACCACTGTAGCTAAGAACCCTTCACTTGCTTTCCTTCATGGATGGACTACTCATGAACCTTTACTTGCACCACACAGGCTTGAGGACGTGTGAGTTTTCTATATGGAGTATCCCGACACAGAAGAACAAACCATTCCTCTAAGTACTCAAGTTCTCCTTTCAACAAAGTCGGATAATTTTTAGTTAAAATGTGCTAAACATTATGGGGTGGGGCAGCTTTCTTGGCATATGTTATGCTGATGTTACTGTGAGATGATATTCCCCCAAAAGAATAATTTAAGATTGCTGTTGCAATACTGAAAAGAGCAACATGCAACCAGCTACCTTGTTTGGCTGGAGTCTGACCCTCCTGTTCCCGTAAATACTCCTTCTAATGTGCGAGCCCTGGCACACTGTTCCTCCTTCCTATGTCTGTGCTAGCCAGGACCTCCTAGTGGCACAGAAAGGAAGTGGGAGAGGCTTTTCCTCCTCCTCCTCTTCCTCCTCCTCCACAGCTTGGAGATCACCACTGGCATCCACTTGGTTCTACAAGGCTGCATGAGAAAGCCACCTGTGTATTCAAAGATCTTCTAATCTGCTGCCTAACAGCTGCCTCTGTGGGCCTGGGACAGCGGACTCTGCAGAGATGAAGTACCAGGGCAGGAATGGGGACCCAGCACCCCGGAGAAGAACCGATGAAGTGCCAAGGGCAGGAGTGGGGACCCAGCACCCCGGAGAAGAACCGATGAAGTGCCAAGGGCAGGAGTGGGGACCCAGCACCCCCGGAGAAGAACCACAGTGACCCAGCACCCCAGAGAAGAACCACGGTGGAAGGAGCTATTGTTCCAGAAGCAGGACTATTGGAAAAGCTTCATTAGGCAGAGGGCTGGATCCCACAGTAGCAATGGACTGCAGGACAGAGAGTATGTCAGCCTTTCAACACAGGACATTAGGTTGGCTAGGGCCCAGGGCCCAGGAAAAAGAGACAGAAACAAAGTTAGATCACATTATACACAAAGCTCAAATAAACTGGAGCATTATAGACTTGGATCGAAAAGGCAATAGCTAACACATTTTAAAAAAAAGTATTGGGCTGGATATTTTTTTGTCAACTTGACATAAGCTTAGGTCATCTAAGAGGGAACTTGGACTGAGAAAAACACTTCCATTAGATTGACTGGCCAGTAGGTAAGTCTGTGGTACATCTTCTTCATTAGTGATGCGAGGTAAGGAGAGCTCTCAGCCTACTATGGCGGCACCATCCTTGGGGCAGGTGGTCCTGGGTTGCTAAGAAAGCCACGGGAGCAAGACACTAAGCAGCATTCCTCCATGACGAATTCCCCTCATGATGGACTGTGATGGGGACATGTAAGCAAATTAACCCTTTTCTCCTCTCCTCAACTTGGTCATGTTATTTTATCACAGCAATAGATAGAAAACTAAGACAGTTATAGGAGAATATCTTAGAAGAACTGCCAGGCACATCTTTTAATCCCAGCTCTAAGGAAGCAGGGCCAGGTAGATCTCTGCGAGTTCAAGGCTAGCCTGGTCTACATAGTAAATTCGATGTGAGATAGCGAGATAAGGCTCTACAGTGAGACACTATCCCAAAAATATACAAATAAATAAAATAAAAGGGAAAGAACAGAGGACTTTAGACACAGAATCTAGCAATCACTAAAAAAAAAAAAAAAAAAACTCATCAAGAAAACCACAGTAAAGCCAAAACGTTCTTTATCATCACCAGGAAGCCAAGTCTGATGACATGTTTGTAATCCCAGTGCTCTGGAGACCTAGACAGGGGCACCACGAGCGCAAGGCAAGCTTGAGCTACACAGCAAGTTTGTGGATCAGTGTAGGGTACACAGCAAGACTGTTGAAAAATCCAAAACAAACAAAAATACATCCAGACACTAGCAGCTGTCCAAGAGTTGGCACACACTCACCAGCAGGGGAGGGGCAGGATTGTGCGGCTTTGGGGACTGACAGCTGCCCTGGAGACATCTGTGCCTAGGCTCTGGACCTGCACCCTAGCGAATTACCTTGTGATATCAGAGTCTACATATTACACTCACATAAGAGAGTGTCCAGTGGAGCTGCCCATGTCCACCACAGGGGATCAGATGGCACCCTGGAGCGCTTGTGCCATTCTATAACAAGGTAGTGCATGAGGTACAGACAGGCAGATGTGGATGCATCTTAACAGAAGACTGGCATGAGAGCAGTAATGGGAAGGACTTTGTAGCTTCACTTGGCACACCTGAGACTGGAAGGACCTGGAGAGCCTTTGGATGTCAGGCCAGGGGGGCAGGTCCATGGGTTCCTGTTTTATAACTATTTACTGCACTCTCCATTAGCTGCTTCTGTATGTGACTCCTATTTTAAGTGAAAATGCTAAGTGTATATGTATCTGGAAAAAAGATGAAAAGCACATCAGGAACAAACAGTGGGGGCTGCAATGATGGCGATGGCTCAGTAACTGCTCAGGTGCTGCTTCTGCAGAACCCACATCTGACTGATCACAATTGTCTGTGACTCTAGGTCCAGGGACCCAATGCCCGATTCTGACCTCCCTCCATGGGGTGCTCTATAGGCTTATCTTTATGTAATATATATATATATATATATATATATATATATATATATATATCCAAGATAAAGACCTGAGTGACTTCTATATTTTTTATTTACATAATGTTCTTTTCTCTCACTCTCATTGCTAAGGGTTGAGAACTGGGATATGTGGTGATTTGAATATGCTTGGCCCATAAGGAATGGTACTGTCAGGAGGTGTGGCCTTGCTGGAGGAAGTGTGTCACTGTGGGGGTGGGCTTTGGAGGTCTCCTCCTATGCTCAGGCCCCACCCATTGCAGAAGAGACCTTCCTCCTAGCTGCCTGAGGATTCCAGACTTCTCTCCTTTGGACCAAGATGTAGAACCCTCAGCTCCTTCTCCAGCACCATGTCTGCCTGGATGCTGCCGTGTTTCTCACCATGGTGACAATGGACTGAACCTCTGAAACTGTAAGCCAGCCTCAATTAAATGTTGTCCTTTATAAGAGTTGCCTTGGTCATGGTGTCTCTTCTCAGCAACACAAACCCCAACTAAGACAAACATTCAATCTAAAAGAAAAACAACTCAAACCATGAGGGAGGTGAGGGTACAACTGGGGAGACCTGAGGCAGTGCCATGGGGACCTAGCAGGAAGATGATCCACTGGGAAGGTTATCCACTACAGACTGAGGGTGCTATGAGGGACAGATAATCCATTACAAACGGAAGGCAGAAGGTGATTTTTTAAAATATAGTTTGGATATGAAGTAGCCCTCCTAAAAACTCACAAGTTGGGGCTTGGGCCTTTAGCTATTTGGGGAGGTTCTGGAAACGTCCCAGCTGATGGAGCATCCCACTGGTTCTTGTTGGTGTCACCTTGTCCTGGCTCATTTCTTTCTGCCCCCTCTCAGATTCCTTTGTGCTGTTAAGGCCACAAACATCCTCTATACATTCCCACATCAGGATATTCTCTCCGCATTCCTGCAGCTAAGCAACACAGCACTGAATCTGTACAAAATAAAACAAATACACCCCTCCCCCGAGTGGTCAGGTTTTG
This sequence comes from Mus minutoides, assembly GCA_902729485.2. Taxonomy (NCBI): domain Eukaryota; kingdom Metazoa; phylum Chordata; class Mammalia; order Rodentia; family Muridae; genus Mus; species Mus minutoides. Next base: position 1,996,005 of record LR756406.1, on the reverse strand, counting down.
GCCACAGTGAGGAGAAGCTACTGATACATGAGCTACTCTGCTGTAAGGAAAGAGGACTACAGGTTCAGGAGGAGCAGGAGCCACAGCTGGGGAGCTGCCACAAGTGTGGGGTGCTTCAGCTATGCCCCATGAAGAAGACTAGCAAAGGTAAGCACTGTGCGCAGTGCAGGACTTAAAGCGACAGAACAAATTGCTGAGTTCACTCAGAAATCAATGTTCCTCAACAAGCCACTATCATGACCGGAGATGGTGCCTACTTCAGGCCATGTTTCCCGCGTTGTCCACACAGGTACTCAGTGGAATGTCCTGACAGAGCAGCGTCTGCTCTAGTCACCATCTTATCCCTGGTGTCTGCACCGGTCTCGAGCATCTCTGCTGGAGTGAGTCAGTCTGAGTGGAGTAGACTAAGGTAATTTAACTGAAAGGCACCATACTTTCAAATGACTTTGTACCATAGTATCACTACGTGTATGCTTCGGAGCAGAGCACAATGTCCATGGGGACTGTAAGAAAGCTGAGGACCTCTGCAGGTTCCCAATGGAGGGAGGGAGTCGCAGCTAAGGTCACCCCATTGATTCTTGAGCACCTCCCTTACCCAGGTCTCTGTCTTGTCCTAGAGCTGCCCCCCACCTCCTCAACCCTGTCAGCTGCAGATTTCCAATTATTTTCATGGCCATCTAGCCCTCTCCCTCTCTCCTGTCCTTTCCCACATCTGATCCTGAATCCTCCATTTCCCTCCCCATCCCCCTCACTCCAAGTTTACTCCACCCATAGCTGCTTATTTATGACTATTTTATTCCCCTCCTAAGTGAGAGTCAAGCTTACTCACTTGGGCCTTCCTTCTTGTTTACCTCTTGTAGCCAGGCAGGAACACTAGTGGAGTGATAGAGACACCAACCTACCCACAAAAATTTCAACCCTAAATTTTTCCTGTCTACAAGAAACACAGGAGTGATGGAGCAGAAACGGAGGGAATGGCCAACCAATAACTGGCCAAACTCGAGACCCATCCCATGAGCAAGCACCAATCCCTAACACTATTAATGATACTCTGTTATGCTCACAGACAGGAGTGTGTTGTCCTCTGAGAGGCTCCACTCAGCAGTTGACTCAGACAGATACAGACAACCACAGCCAATCAATGGATGGAGCTTGGGGACTCTTTAGAAAGAATAGGAGGAAGGATTGCGAGCCCTGAAGGGGATAGGAACTCCATAGGAAGACCAACAGAGTCAACTAACCTAGACCCTTGGGGTTCTCAGAATTTGAACCACCAACCAAAGAACATAGACAGGCTGGACCTAGGCCTCCCCACACATACGTAGGAGAATGTGCAACTTGGCCTTCATTTGGGTCCCGAACAACTGAATAGGGGCTATCCCAACAGCAGCTGCCTGTATGTGGGATATGTTTTATTAGCTGGGCTGCCTGTCTAGCCTCAATGGGAGGATGTGCCTAACCTGGCAGAGACTTTAAGTGCTATGGGGGACCCCACCTGCTCTGAGGAAGCCAGACTTGAGCCACAGAGGCTCTGTGAGCAGATGGGTGCTGTAACTCAATCCAGGACAAGATCCCCTTCGAAGAGACACTGACGTAGGAGGCCAGAGCAGGAAGACCTACTTTAACAGAGAGAACAACCCCTGTGCCCCTGGCCTCAGCACAATCACCATGCCTGAGCTCTGCTCCTGATGGGCGCTGGACTGGAAGGTTCATTTGTGGTGACAAGGATCTCTTTTATTATTATTTTTTGAGGTGCTAGTGATAGAACTGGAGGTCTCATGAACGATAGCTAGTGAGCACTGAACCACCCCCCCCCCTCGGTCATGCCCCACTCTATGAATGTGCACATCACTCTATGAATGCGTACATCACCCTATGAAAGCATCATGAGGTAACATGACTCACATACATGAAGTGACATGACCGACTTCTGACATGACCTCTTGAGACAGGCACCGAGAAGCTATTTCTGCTAAAAAGCACTGACGCCTCACTTGGGCCCACACAAAGAATCAAAGCCTGCATTTCTGCCTTCACTTCGTGTCTGTCTGTGTCCTTTACTTTGGCTAAAGGCGCAGAGACAAGTCATTGCCTTAACCTCTCTGGAATAGGGAGGTGGTGTTCTCCTGGAAGAATACAACCTCGAAGGGCAGGCCTGCCCCGACCTGCACCACAGCTGAGGGTGAACCCAACAGGGTAAAGATGCATCTGGAGCAGAAACTGTCTTGCAGAAACTGGATTGACCCCTTCAAGTAATGACAGAGACTACCTCTGGAAACCAGAACCAGACCTAAGCCAGGACAGCCCAACTATGCAGACCTCTTGCCACTCGCTCAAAGTCTTTTCCTGTTTAAGCCTGAATGTCAGGTCAGTACATCTAAGGATACACAGGGAGATAGATCACTGGATCTCTTTACCTGTTCCCATGTCCACTGTGGCCGACTGACTAAAGCTCTCTGCCTTTCACCGCTACTCACAGCGGGGCAAGCAGCAGAGCAGGCTGGCCGAGGCCACTGGAGCCTAAGCCTTGCTTTAAAAATGTTCATAGCCGGGCGTGGTGGCGCATGCCTTTAATCCCAGATCTCTGAATTCGAGGCCAGCCTGGTCTACAGAGTGAGTTCCAGGACAGCCAGGACTATACAGAGAAACCCTGTCTTGAAAAAACAAAACAAAACAAAACAAAACAAAACAAAACATGTTGTTCATAACTTTAGCACTAAAGAACAACTTTAGGACTCAAAACCACCAGACAACGATGATGATGATGATGATGACGATGATGACGACGACGACGACGACGACGACGACAGCAAGGACAAGGATGACGAGGACATGTTCTGGTTTTGTTTCTCTTGCCATAATAAAATAAGAATGCAAAAAGCAATTTAGGGGAGAAAGGGTTTGTTTGGCTGATAATTCCAGGTTATAATCATGTAGAAGTCAGAGCAAGAGGATGACTGGCGAGCCACAGCCACGTCAAGAGCAGAGAGAAAGAACGAGTGCACACCCATCCCTCTGAGTCCCCTTCTACACATATGCAGTCCAGGATGCCCTGGGTAAAGAATGGTGGGTGCTGCCCGTCGTAAGCTGGGTCCTCTTAATGTCCATTAACACCATAATCAGGACCACCCACACCACAAACTCACCTACAGGCCAATCTGATCTGAACAGGCTCATGCTCACTCCCTTCTCATGGGATTCTAGACTGTCACACTATTCTTTTTGTTGGTGCTGGGGATAGACTCCAGGGCCTTGCACATGCTAGACAAACGGCCAAACCCCCAGCCTCCACGATCCTAACAACGAATTCCTTCAAACTGTTGTGAATGTGAAATCTTCTCTAATTCCAAAGTGCAAATATCTTCTTTTGCTTATTCTAATATGTATTTCCCATAGTAACACCCCTAAAATCAAGTTGTGTCTTTTTCTTTATCTTTAAGCAATAGGTGGATTCTATGCTAACCTGACAAAGTAGCTGGGTTTCCCTACACAGTGCCTCCATGCTGGGATCTAAACGGGTGTATTCCACTCATTTCTCACCTGGTTTGAGGACCAGGTGACCTCCTCCTTCACATCACATGAACTAAGAGGACTGAAGTGACCTCCTTCGTGTGACGTGGACTTTAAGGACTGACCTCTTTCATATCACATGAACTGTAAGGACTGGGGTGACCTCCTTCATGTGACATGGACTGTAAAGACTGGGGTGACCTCCTTCAGGTGACATGGACCATAAGGATGACATGGACTGTAAGGTAACCACCCAGTTCTAGGAAGAAGAGAGGCCCTGAATACTGGTCACTCTCACAAGCGTTGTTTGTCCTCCTGTGCCTAGGTTTGCTTGGTGGCATTCTAGTGGAAACCACATCGAGAGAGCAAGCAGCCATGGCTGGGCCCCTGACACCATCCTTCCTCTGGGCTGTGGAGGTGCAATTAGAGCTGGTGTGGGTGGGTAAACACTTGCTAACGAAGCCCAAGCTCACCACGCCATTCCTTCCCAACTTCCCATCCCATAGTCTCTGAGCTGAGGTCATCGCTCGGCCATAGGAAGAGATGCTGGTCCCCCAAGTTTGAGGCTGCTCATTTTCCTAAAGCCACTCCTGGCCCAAGCCTCCGGAAGGGCCTTGGGGTGTCTTCTTTCACTGCAGATGAAATTGGGGCACCCTCCTTCCTTACGCCTAGCCACTACTGGTTCTCATGAAATAGCAGTACTGTTTATTTAATAAGGCAGTCATCATACTTGAAAAAGCAGGAGCTGAAGCCAAGTTCTAGTTCATTCACGTTCTTCCCTCCACAACAGGGTGGGACTGGTGGGAGGAGGTCAGGTGGAGATAAGGTGGGGTACCAGGAGAGATTGGTCTCCTTGGCAACTTATTCAGCTAAGTGAACTTTCTAGTGAAGACATGAAGACACACAGAGGGGACAAGCTGCTTTCCAGTCTAGACTCTGCCAAGTTCAGAAACAGAAGGTAGCAAGTTCTATAAGCCTCAGCAGGCTGAAGCTTGCACTGCCCATGGATGTGTGCACAAGGGCGGGGATCCTCGAGGTACGGGTACACGGCAGCAGGGAGCTACAGGACAGGGACAGTTTTCCCTTTCCTCTCTATCTGTTTCAGATGCTGCCCATTCAGATGCTGCCCAGGGCCTAAGTATGCATTCTGCTGTAAGGTGCTTTGGGCTTCCTTCCTTCCCCTCTGGCTCTCAACCAGAGTGTGGCTCCCCTTCATGCTAGCTTAGCTCAAATGGCATGCCTGTTTTCTTCTCCCGTTCTCCTCCTGGCAACTGCTATGATTTATCTGTTTCCTGCCCTGGGATTTTTCTTAGATTCTAATAAAGTTGTCCTTTTTAAATAAGGAAGGAAGGAAGGAAGGAAAGAAGGAAGGAAGGAAGGAAAAGAAAGAAAGAAAGAAAGAAAGAAAGAAAGAAAGAAAGAAAGAAAGGAAGGAAGGAAGGAAGGTAGGTTTTCCTGCAAATCATGACTTCACAATGCTCACAGACACACAGTACAGGGAGAGGGATTCAAACACTTAGCCCAAGGGAAGACCTGGCTTTTTAAACAGGAAGATATTAAAACAGGCTAAAGAAACTCCGAAGGTAAACAAGGGAATGCAGCAGGCTGCTGTCTGCTGATACAGGCCATATTCCCTACCCCAGTACCTAGTTCTAGAATGCCCGTGGGGAACAGAGATGGACACTGTAATTACCACCAATTAGCAACTGCTCATCACCTGTGGTAGAGCCCTGTCACTTCATCTCCCGCTCATTAAATATTAAACAACACTGTCACACCTGGTGGCCAAGCTCAGCAACAGGCGGCCAAGGGCGGGCGATGAGTAAGACTGGCACAGGAAGATTCCAGAACTTCAATAGCCAAACAGCAGAGCTGGTCACCAGGATCCTGGTAAGGGAAACCAGGCGGCTCTGGTCAGCGTCTAGTGTCTCCTGCTTCTTTTCTCAGCATCTCAAGCACACAGGCACTTCCTGCTGGACACATCCTCTGTTGCTATGGATCCAGGCTCTTTTTGTCCGTATGGCCACTGGTGGGCTGAGAACAGGGTCAATGAGGAAAATAAAAAACTGGTGGATGCTGTCACCCTTTGGGAGTTAGAACAGACACAAAAAGGCACTGGGGTGTTCTGGATCTTCCATAAGGTACCTCTCTGAGTCCACCACTTTTCCACGGATACAAGTGAAGACCTCCTATGGCTTGATCACCCCTCAAGGGTTCTTGTGCCAAAACTCAATCCCCACAGAGAGGTATGGAGTAATAGAGACTTAGGAAGGGCCTCTGGGAGATAATTAAGAGGTGATAAAGTCGCTGGGTGTGGTGGCGCACGCCTTTTAATCCCANCACCTGCCTCTGCCTCCCTGAACCTGCATTTTTAAGCCTGTTAGTTACTGTCTCTAGTAAAGAACACATTAACAATTTTAACTAATTGCTTCGACACAATGAAGTGCTGAGAAAACCCCATTTTCCTGACAGTGCCGGCCCCCACAGGCTGAGGGGGGGACCCAGGCCCACAGTAGGTCCAATTCCACTGCTGTCACAGCAGCCCCCCAGGTCCTGTAACTTTCCTGGAAGGTCAAACAGAAAACAAGTGCCTGCTGCCTTACCCAGGTTGAGTGCTCCTGCAGAGCCCTCCGATGCCACGCCATGGCAGTAGGAGAGTCAGCAGTGACAGTGACATGGCTTCTTAGCATCCCCTCCTACTGCCTGTCACCAGCAAGCACTGGTCCAGGGGGAGCCACTGACAACAGGTCCTCGCTGGAGCCCAAGCCCAGCTCAATACTCAGGAACTGCTGGTGGCAGCTTACCAAGCCAAGGAAGTCAACCAACCAGCAGCAAGTGGCCAACCTGGAGCCTCTTAGCAACCATGTTCTTTCCTTTTAATGGAGACCTGAGTGGAGGCAACTCTGGCCTCTGACATAACTGCTCCCTGAATTATACATCTATACATTCTAGTAAGAAACATGTGCATGTGTAAACATGCATACTCACAGGTTCAAGTACATTTTTTTTTGAGACAGGGGTTGGCTATTTAGCCCAGGCTAGCCCTGAATCCTGCTTCAGCATCCAGAGTGCTGCTGAGCTTACAGTTTGTAAGCACGGGGCTACTCAGCATGGTGTTCAGGGGCTGGCCAGCAGATGCTGTTCCTCTGGAGAAGTCCAGATGCAGGCTATCAACTGTACACTATGCTGCTGGCAACTCACAACTCCCGCCTTTTTTCTTCTTTCTTTTTTTTTAAACAGAGGTAAGGACAGAACTCAGGGCCTTGTACACGGCAGGCAAGAGCCTCACTCCCAATCCGCATCTGAGCTTTCTTCTTGCGTATCTGCACAAATTATAAGCATGTGTCCCAGATCATGAACACACTCCTCATGCCTTCCGTTTAATATCTGTCTCTGTGCAGCCAGACAAGCCCGGAGTGGGGCTGGTTACCCAGCTCTGGAGAGGAGAGTAGCCTGAGGGCTGAGGTACCATCAGTGTCTCTTAGAAAGGACGGGAAGCCTGCCAGGCAGAGTGTGGTCCAGATGCAGCCTCGTGTGACAACAGCCTCCTGTGGCCCTGACTCAAGCCCTGCTCCCTGACTGACTGACCCAAGAGCAGATACTTCCTTCCCTCCAGTGTCTACGACCATGGCAGCCTGGTGCCTCTGTTTTCTGTACATCTGAAATGGGGTGGTTTTCCTGCAGAATGTATACTTATTCCTTGTGGCTACCCATCCCCTCTTGACTCTCTGTAACTGAGGATTCCTGTGCAGAGGCCTCCTGCCCTGTGAGCAGAACCCTCTGGGAGCATCCTGACCGCTGCTCTCAGCTCTGTATCTCTCAGGTGGGGCTCCTAAGAGGCATTCTTTATGGTCCAGATCTTATGGCAGATGCATCTTATGTTCCTGACACTTTGGAGCCATAGCAAGGCATAGCTGCTCTTTAATTCCCAACTCTGAGTCCTTAATCCAACTGTATTTGTTATGTCTCTGATACTAAAGGCACGAGGCCCCAGGGGAGCTGAATGCACACCTATAACCCCAGCCCCCAGGAGGCAGAGAAGACAGAGATGAGGTCAGCCTAGGCTACACAGCAATCCTTTTACAAAACCAAACAACACAACAACCCAGGTAGCAGTAGGACTACCTTAGCTGGAGCCTCAGTGTCTTTCTTTAGACATGAGAGACCCTGGGCAAGAACTGTTCCGTCTCTGGGCCTCAGCTTCCTCATGTAGGATTAGCTGTCATACTGGGCTGTAAACTAGATGATGTAACATGTTTGGAGCAGCCTCCCTGAGACAGCAGTTTCAGTAAAGCTCGTTGCTTTGGTTTTTGATGCCAAGTGACTTACTAGTACTCACTGCTGGATCCTGTCACTTACTAACCCCCAGGGGCTTCAAGGGAAGAAGCAGTTCCCATCTGCCCCGGGCATTTCCAAGCAGGCCACCGACAGACCAATAGACCGGACTTAGCAAATAAATCCGGACTTAGCAAATAAATCTGTATCTACCTCGAGGCAGAGTTTCTACTGAGCAGTGTCTGCTTCTGCATAACTCAATTATGCTCCTGCCCTGCAGAACCCAGAGCAGTGCCTGGACATTCGTGCTCAAGGGGGCCGGCTGAACACGAGTGCAATTACCATAATGACCACTGAATCACAGGGGCTGTTTTCTTTGCTATGTCTATACACATCTTAATACTGTCAACAGATGGATAATTAGATTTGGGTGCAAAACTATCCTGAAAGTTTTTGTTTATGAAGGGCTATAGTAGGTTCATTTTCCTTTCTGTAATGGTGTGTGTGTGTGTGTGTGTGTGTGTGTGTGTAACTTACAAGGTGATACTGACAGGAAGGCCTGCAGTAATCTGGCTACAAAGTGAGTGAGACCTTGCCTCCAAACACCCAAACAACAAACTTATGAGATTCCCCACTGAGGACTATGGAGCCATGGTTTCTAGATGAAAATACATTTTGGTAGCTGACTGCTAACACCACATAACATTTATTGCATATTTTCAAAGAATTTTGTCTCTAGAAAAATATATGCTCACAGTAAAACAAGAAACCAAACAATACAAGAAGGGATCACTGAGATTCACACTGTTGGCATCTGGATGCCACTCCAAGGGGTCCCCTGAAAGCAGATTGAACGAGCACACCTCTGGGGACTGTGATGGTCTGAATACGCTTGCCCCATAGGAAGGGTTCCTATTAGGAGGTGTGGCCTTGTTGGAGGAAGCGCATCACTGTGGGGCGGGCTTTGAGGTCCTAATGCTTAAACTCTGCCCAGAGCAGAAGAGACACTTCTTCCAGGCCGCCTTCAGATCAAGATGCAAAACTCTCCGCTCTTTCTCCAGTGCCTGCCTGCCTGCATGCTGCCATGTTCCCGCCTGGATGATAATGGACTGAACCTCTGAACCTGTAAGCCAGCCCCAGTTAAATGTCCCTTATAAGAGTTGCCGTGGTCATGGTGTCTCTTCACAGCAATGGAAACCCTAAGACAGGGATCAGACATGACATCCTCTCTCTGCTCTCTCACTGCCACCATCTCGTGTCCGTCATTCTATCCTATCAGGCCATCATTGCCTTCAAATGTCTGCATGAACACATACAGTGTACATGGGTTGGTAAGATGACAGGGGCAATCACACCACACTTACCTCAGGATTACCAAACTTCCCTGACTCTATCTGGGCCTTACTGACAGAGTGGCCTCTGGAAAGGGCTAACAACTCCTACCCCACAAAGTCTTTATGACCCCCAATAAGTCTGTATCCACCATGTGACCTGCTGCCTCCTACCCCTGCAGTAGGGATCAAGTGGGGACCTTCATGCCCTGTGGTTCTCCCTCTGTCCAACTTAGCACCAGCCAGGTCACACAGGCTTGTGGCAGTTCTACCATCTATAGACTGTGCATGATGAAATAATCACAACTCAAAAACCTTTCTGCCTTGAATTCAACTTAGCCCAAATATTAACACTGTGGTCAATATTTCTTCCATGTCTGCCTAACAGGTTTTTATTCTAATTATAATTTTTTATATTTTCCATCTTATTTTAGGATTTAAAATTACAGTTAACAATTCTTGTTTAAGTTTATAAAGGTACATGCTAAAATTTTAAATTATGGGAATAATCTTTAAGTGTTAGGCTAGAAAAAATTCACGTATTATGTCTAATGTTTAAAATGGAGGTATTATACTTAAAATTTTTATTTAAACAGCATGTAAACAACTGCTCTCAAATCCCCTGGCACAAGATGTAAGTTTCTAAAATATGAGACAGACTCATTTCTAACAGCCACTTGACAGTGTCGCAGACTCTGGCTGTCAGTGAGATCCATTCCAATAGCTGTGGTTTAGGTTCAAGGCTGGCAAGTGAGGCCACAGGGAGGAAGGGTAGAGAAAGATGGTGGGCATCCTCTGCATGTGGGAGGTGCCCAGGGGCTGCCTCACCTGCATCCTTTAGGGACCACAGGGTAGCTAGATTTGGCACTCAGCCAAAGTCCTGTGGCCTGTGGTGACTTCAGGTCTACAAAGCATTTCGGCTCCTGGGAAGTCCACAGCTGTTGCTTACCATTGCACTGTCTCCTGTGCCTGCCAGAGCCAGACATCCCTTCCTTAGATTGTCGTGGCCAATATGCCTACACTCCCCAAGGCCAGGAATGCTCCAATATTCAGTGTCCTGGTTCTAGGTGATCAGAGGAACTGGAATCAGAGGTTCCACGTCCCCAAAGACGGTACCTTTGCTCACTGGGAATGTCCTGAGTACACTCCCCAGACACAGAAGCCGCGCAGTGTTCCACTAGACCCTCACCTGAGCCCCTTTCTTCTCTGAGGTTCCAGAGTCACAAGTGAACAGACCAGCTCTGAGAGAAAGTTGTGAGGGCTGAGGCTCCCTCAAAACTTTGAGCAAAGTCACCTTTGGACAGAACAGTAATCCTTAACAAGATGGTTCCAATTCCACCCAAGGTTCCCAAACAACCAAACTTACAACTGCATACGGCATCAAGATCCCCGAGGGTCTCCAGCCCCCTAGGCAATCCTGTGGCAATCCTCATACTTCATGCCTTTGTAATTTTAAATTTTAAAGGATGCAGAGGTGGAGGATGACAATCGGCCTCTAAGGTAGTCCCTTCTTGTCTGAGCTCAGGTCTAACAGCCTCTACACTCAAATGCCAAACTGTGGGGTTGTCATATAGTTTCTTTTCTTTTTCTCCTGGGCCTCTGGCAAGCCAGACAAGTACTCCACTTGAGCTATATGCCCGGTCTGGGGTCTGGCTTGCTTTCTGTGTCTTCAATTTTGAAAAAGGTTTCTAAGTAGCCTGTTCTGGAAATACTGTTGTCAAGTGTAGCTTCACACAAGGTCTCTGATGCTGACAAATGAGTCTGGAGTCCAGATACAACATAGCACTTGCTCATCTTCTCAGGTGGATGCCACACCAAGGATACATCTGTCCTGACTAGACCACATTTAGTCAGAGTGCAGACCAGGGAAAACTTTCAATCCAGTACTGACAGCTGGAACGGAGCTCCAGCCCCAGTGAAGAGAAAACTGAGACACACTTTCATGCAGATTTGACCTTTACGCTGTGCCTGTGCGGTACAAACATCCTGTTGTCAGACAACCCTAACAATCTCCTGAGAAAGAGCAGACAATTGCCTAACTCAGCACAGGGAGGGGTGGAACTGACTTGCAAATATTGTGGCTTCTCCAAAGGAGCCCACAGAATCTCCAGCCACAGGATCAGACCAGACATTTTCAGTAACTCAGTGACCCTAGTAACACTTTTGCCAAACTGACAGGCCAGAATCTCAGCCCTGCCTTCTTACAGCCTCTGATTCAAGGCTGGCCTCCTCACTCCCAGGCAGTCTGGGGAGCCCCACAGGGGGCTTCTCAGTGACACGCTTGTGCTGGTGGGACCGACTCAGAGCCTGCAGAGGGCTGCGAGGGAGGACACAGGAGGGCAGCTAGGCCTGTTAACATCTGACTTCATGCCTCAGCAGCCTGGCCACACAGCAACTTGGGGGCAATGTGGAGACCGAGACAGTCGCTCTGAAATGGAAGCGCCAGCAGTCAGGCTCCATTAGGTGGAGTTAGTGATTTTAGCATGTTGTAGACCCAGGGCAAGCATTCACACCCCTCACCTTGTTCAAGACCCATAGCTCTTCCTCAGGGAGACAGTTCCGTGGTCATTTTGTAGAGCACCAATGTCTTAGTCAGGGTTTCTATTCCTGCACAAACATCATGACCAAGAAGCAAGTTGGGGAGGAAAGGGTTTATTCAGCTTACACTTCCATACTGCTGTTCATCACCAAAGGAAGTCAGGACTGGAACTCAAGCAGGNCCCTGGCTTGCTCAGCCTGCTCTCTTATAGAACCCAAGACTGCCAGCCCAGAGATGGTCCCACCCCCAAGGGGCCCTTGATCACTAATTGAGAAAATGCCTCACAGCTAGATCTCATGGAGGCATTTTCCCAACTGAAGCTCCTTTCTCTGTGATAACCCCAGCTGTGTCAAGTTGACACAAACCTAGCCAGTACAACCAACATGCTAGGTAACCTGCTTGGGGCCACACCAGTTAAGGGTTCACACCATGGGCAAAAGCTGCAAGACTGGCAGAGAATGCACCACCTGCAGAGAAAGGCTGGAGGCAGGGCCACTGTGCTCTGCGTTTGGCCCTGCAGGCCACAGGATCAGACCATGTGATCTCCTGGGACAGGCACCCCTGCATCCAGGCCCCAGTGTGAGAGAAGCTGAGGAGCTGCCCTCACCTCAGAGCAAGCAGCATTCTCAGGCTGAACCCGACCTCTCGGTCCCGAAGGCCCTGCTCCAGCCACTTGCCAAGCCTCCTCTGAGTCTCTCACCGCAGCATCAAGGGCAGGCCTTTGCCTGAGTTCTCCTTTCAGTGGACACACTTGTGACTAAGTCCCATCCGAAGCAACAGGAACCCACGAAATCAGGGATTTGATGTGCTAATTACAGACTGTCACATTTGTTAGCATATAACTACTAAACAAAATAACATTCAACTATGAATCACTTCAAACTCTTGTCTGGTGTGGCCATGCCACAGGACAGAGGAGAGGTAACACAAGTCACCCTCTATTTGGCTAACTACTTCTCAGAAAAGTGTCCACTCAACAAGGAAAAAGAACATGACTTTAATGCCCATGGCTATGTTCTTTTTTTTTTCCCCACTAGGAGGACAGACTGTCAGACAGACAGACAGACAGACAGACCAATCGACCAAGCAAGTGACCCTTTCCTCCCAGCCTTTGCTGACCCTTGCCAGCTTGAGTAAAAATAGACAATAGAGGCTCATGTGTTCGTATGCTTGGTCCCTAGCTGGTTAGGGCCGTGTCCTTTCTGCAGTGGGTGTGTCCTTGTTGGAGGAGCTGTGTCACTTGGGAGTAGGCTCTGAGGTTTCAACAGCCCACGCTAGGCCCAGTCTCACTGTGCCTGTGAACCGGGAAGTAGATAGAGCTCTGAGCAACCGCTCCAGTACCATGACGACAGTGGGCTAACTCTCTGAAACTCATTACATGCTTTCCTGTTTAAGAGTTGTTGTGGTGGCCGTGATGTCTCTTCACAGCAACAGAATACTAAGACAGCAGAGTTGGTAGTAAGATGAAGGACTAGAGATCCCAGTGTTAGACTCTCTCTGTGGGTCCCAGGCCCCAGCAGCGTTGGTAGTAAGATGAAGGACTAGAGATCCCAGAGTTAGACTCTCTCTGTGGGTCCCAGGCCCCAGGTTCTATAAAGTTTCGCTTTTGAATTTACACCGTATGATTGCAGCTCAAATAAGAACATTTCTGTATGGATGTTGACACTAGGCAAATTCGTTCTCTTATTTTAGGAACATTCTATATGAATAGTGTATGTGTGTGTGTGTATGTGTGTGTGTGTGTGTGTGTGTGCTCTCCCATCTTACAGACAATGGGCTCACAGTTGCATCCCCACACCCCCAATGCCATAAAACAAAAACAAACAAACCAACAACCAAACAAAATCCAACCATACTCCACTCAAAAGTTGAATCAGTTTTGTACACTGTTCGGGTTCCCCCTTTAGGACACTGCTGGCGAGCTTAGCATGGTGGAGCACACCTACAAACTCAGTACTCGGCATAAGGGCAGGAGGGCAGGGTCATCTTGGACATTTCTGAGACCAGCCCAGACCACTTGAGACTGCCACTCATCGATAGCTTTGTGCAGATGTTCTGATGGCTTATGCCATATCAAATTCTCTTATGGAAGTAGCAAGAACGTAACAAAATGTCCCACGCCCTAGTAAATGTGAGCTTTTTATACACATCAAGGCATTCATAGCAACATAGCAAAGACAGCATTTCACTTGTGGTAAAACTAACAATGAATAAAATGAAAGCAACGCACACCTTGCCCAGAGCTCCAGGGGCTTCTCCCCTAGGCTGGGAACATCCCTGGGCGAGTTCTCACTCTCGTGCCACATGGTACCGTCACCCCTGTGCCACACAGCTACTCCTCTGGCACCACTGCTATTTGCTGCTCACTTGAAACTGTCACCACATACAAAAGTGCTCAGAAATGTCTGATGAGTGAACACTCACAGGGAAGCCCCTGACAGCCATACAGCCAACCCCTTATCACCCACCCACCCAGGCTTCTCTGCCAGGCCCCCACCATGTCCACCCTACAGAGGCCATCCTGTAAGACTTCTCACCTGTGACTGGGCAGGCACTATGGCTGCAAGAAGGAGGGACAAACTGTAACTATGAAAGCCCAACTCAGCTATTAGACAGCCTACTTGAAAATAACACACAAGGTTTGAAAGTTTCTACTCCTTATCTCCTTCCCAGTGCTGGCAGCAGGAGCTAATGGCTGCCTCTACCATTGATGGTCACCAAAGAACAGGTCACCTTAACTGAGCCATTAGATGAAGTTCTGTCAGATTTAGCAGAATGGGTCTTCGTAATGTCTAGTTGTGTGACGTGACAGGCTGGAGAAAGCCCTTCTGAGAGGAGGTAAGCAAGGGTTTATGGTCCCGACTTATTGTTAAACCAAACTTTGTGGCTTTCCCAGAGCAGAGCATGTGTCCTGCTCAGCATCTTCTAGTATTGATGATCCTCATCAATATAAACAAAGTCTGCATATGTGGGCAGAGTGCTCCCAGGTCCTCATCAATACACACAATGTCTGCATATGTGGGCAGAGTGCTCCCAGGTCCTCATCAATACTCGCAATGTCTGCATATGTGGGCAGAGTGCTCCCAGGTCCTCATCAATACAGGCAATGTCTGCATGTGTGAGCAGAGTGCNTATATATTTTAGCTAGGGTTTCACTCTGTAGCCCTTGGTATCCTGGAACTAGCTGGCCTTGAACTCAAGAAATCTACCTGCCTCTGCCATCCTCTGGGATTAAAGGTGTACACCATCATGTTTGGCTGGCAATGAATAATTTTTAAAGGAATTTATAAAATTCACCCAGGGCAGAACACACCACTTCAATGTTTCAAGGGCTCTTCGTTGCAGAGATACCCTATACCTCACGGGCCAGTACCTCTACTGCTCCGTCAGCCGCTGCCGTCACAATCACCTCAGCTTCTACCAAGTGGCTTAGTTAGGATATTTTATATAACATATGGACTCTGTAATAGCAGAAGGCAGTTGAAGTGTTATGTGGTAACTCTGAGTACAAACACTTTGGGTCTATGGGATGGAGTCAGAACTTCACTGGCATGTAACTGGGGAGATTAAAAAAAAAAAAAAAAAGGAAAAAAGCCCATTTTAACACCAAAAGGACATTCTAGGGCTAAAGGACAGTCCTTTATACTGGAAACCAAAACACAATGCCCTTGTTCTTCTTTTAGGTCGTCACAAGTTCTGTCATGGAGCTGCACGGGGGTTGGGACATGACTGAGTCTGGTTCCAGGAGAACTAAGAGTCTGTGGGCACAAGTCACAGCCCTCATCTCCCAGGGAATGAATAGACTTCATCTTGAAAGCGGCACATCACCTTGATAGGCAAGATTGACCGAGAACCGAATCTACATCAGGACCAACACAAGAGGATGGCGGCTTTGAAGAGGACATAGGCCTGTGAGTCAGGTTACATCTTGGCCCCATCTAGATGGGAGGCTTGAGCTTTCTAGTTGGCCTCCAGTCTGGAGAGGTTAAAGGCAGGCAGGAAGGACAGGCTTCACAGTCAGAGGACCAGCAGCAGTTCCTCCCTTTACACAGTACTCGCTCAGAGGGTGTGTGAACCACAGGGTGATGCTATCTGCTTCCGAGATGATTAGGTTCCCATGCAGCTGAACAGATGCAGCTCTTACCCTGACCTGTAACTATTTAGGACTCACGATGAGTCCTTCAGGTTTCAGAGGCATAAACATCGGGGAAGGCGTTCCCTGCAGAGGGGCTCCTGGGGAGTATAGGTGGCCCTATCTGTACCACTGACTTCATCTGGGGAGGTCACAGAACAGAGGGAAGAGATAGAGCGTGCCGACAAGCAGATCCTAAAATTTACCTGGAGATGGCAGAGACCCAAAGTATCAAACTACCTTGGGAAGAAGACGGAAGTGATGGGAGCCCGCTTCCCGTGGTCAGAGCTGAGAGCAAAGCCAGAGTAGTCAAGAGCAAGTGGCTCGGAACTGAGGGTGGAAACCAACAAACAGAGTGGAGCCAAGGAACGACCTTCACTTAGGGAAGGGACAGACAGAGCGGAGCCCAGGAACAACCTTCACTTAGGGAAGGGACAGAGCGGAGCCCAGGAACGACCTTCTCACTTAGGGCACACCAACTTTCAGCAAGCCTGTCAAGTCGGTTCAATGGGGCAGGGAACAGTTATCTCAAGAAATGACAATGGTAAAACAGGGTGTCCACATGCAAAAGGCTAAAGGCCACCCTTCATCTGACTGGAGATAACAACCAACTCCACACTGATCAGAAGGTCTAAACACAGGCTGTAAAATGACTTGGAAGGAACAGGAGCAAACCTTGGATGTGGCTCACAGATCACAGGGACAAAAGGAAGCAGCCTTTGTGCAGATAGAGCCACTCTTCGGCAAACCAGTAAGGACACCCAGAGTGGAAAATACCTTGCAAAGCCTAAATCAGCAAGGGCTGCGCAGTCCCCATGCCACTGGCCACACCCTTCCGGCCATTCCACACTCCACCAGACCTCGGCTCCTCCCCTCTCTGTTCTTCTAGCTACCCATTTATTGTCCTGCCCTGCTGAGGCCTCCTCTTCAGCACCAGGAAAACCAAAGCCACCAGGGCCAACTTCCTCCCTTACACACCCTCCTGCTCCAGAAAAGGCAGGGGCCCATCCTCTGTCCTCCTCAGGAGGCTGTGAAGGTCAAGCTTTTTCATCAGAGTTGTTCTTAATCATCTTGCCATTTACCATGAAAAACCAAACAAACCAAAAGGCCCAGGCCTACCAGGGGCATGCACCAAGCCGGTTCATTCAATGAAATGAACAGAGAACCAGAGGTCAGCTAACCCAGAAGGGCAGAGCAGGAGCCAAGCCTCACCAGGAGCCGACCTGGACACTCCGCTTACACTCTGTTGCCTTGGCAGACCAGGGCAAGCGCCGAGAGGGCCTGCCTGGCCAGAAGGACTAGGAAAGCCAGGTTCTGGCCAAGTCTCAAATCCAAAGCCAGGATGGTGGTGCTTCAATTCTGTATTCTAGCCATGAACAGAGTAAAAGTGTGCATCTCCCTCAAGGAGCAGGAGGCAACGCCCTCCCTTGTAAGGCAGCTCTTCCTTCTTCTGCATAGCTGCATGCTTCAGGGTACAAACACGCCTCCCTAGTTCACTCTTCTACTGCCAGCATCAGTTTCAGTTTCTTCTGAGTATTTCATCAAAGTCATAACGAACCCTCAGTAGCTCCCTTTGCTCTAGTGCTACCAATCGCCGACACCTGCTCTCTCCTCAGAGCCTCTGAAAGCTATCGCACACAATACACACACCTGTAACAAACAGACCAAGTCTCGGACCAAGCACATGGCCCAGAGCCATGCCAGTGACTTCTAAACCCTCGCCTAAAGGACATCAAACTCTACATGGCCATGGGCAGGAAGCTGAAGACTCAGTTCTGCTGCCCTTCCATAGATAACGATTTCTTGGATTTGAAGTAAGCTGAGCAAGCTGGTTTCCGTGTGACACTCAAGCTCATCTGGAATGGAAAAGGCCACGCTGCGCGGTCACCAGGCTCCCAACCGTACACCCAGGGTTCCAGAACAGGGAGCTTTTCTTCACGGTACAGATCATGAACCATTTGTATCTACAGCCATTTCTCCTTCAACAAATGGGTGAGCTGAGCCAGAACCTGCTTCCAGAGGAAGGTGCCTCTGTTTTATAAGAGTTCCACACCACTTAGTGTTGGCACAAAGAAGAGAGTTACCACACTGCCGGACTCTCAGGATTGCACTAGACATCTTTACCAGGAATAACATGGAGTTCAGCAATGAAATACTTGCCAGCTTTGCTTTAACAAATCCAGCTAGACAGTGGCTCTCTTGGGGTAGCTGAGGTCCTTAACTCAATGCAGGCAGGTCACCGTGAGCACCAGGGTTGTGAAGAGAGGCTGCTGCCTGCACTGGATCCAGCTACACCACTCAAGGCCCTGGTGAGTTAATTCCACCATAACCACAAGCCTTTGGGAAGAGCCTTACCTTCCCGCCCCAGGATCTGCATCTTGTGTTTTTTCTAGATGACACCATCAGATTGACCAGCCTGTTTCGGGAGCCCGCACTCTACACCACTGTAAACGCAGCAGACACCTCTGCTGAGATCCCCGAGATAAAGGAACCGGCAAGAGCAGCCTCCCATGCCTGTCTGGAGCATGTGAGCCCAGAACTGTGTCAGAAAGCCCAAGGCCTCTGTCACCAACTGCTCCAGGACCTCGGGCAAGCTGGCAAACTCTCTGCTCTGAATTCCACAACTGTAAAAATGGAACTAATAACACCTGTTTACCACCTCCCAGCAAAGAGGACGGCAGCTAATGAACACCTGCAAGGAGCTTTGAAGATGAAAAGGGTTCCAGTACTAATGACAGAAGTGAGGGTCACTCTACTTTCTCTGGGAGCCACAGGCTACCACCAAAGCCATCCATCCAAACTTTTTGCATAAACAATATGAAGAAGCTGGGAGACAATAAAGGGTAGTAGGAAGGAGCCCAGCACTGCTGCCTCTGCCTTAGGGCTGATGGGTAAATATTTACCCAGGCGGCCTGTCTAGTTACTATGGATGCCACAGTTAAGGCTATTAACTTGGCTGATAAGTCCCTGCTTCCTGCCAAAGAACACTTTACTGAGAATGTTTCTTAAAGTTTCCTCAATTTTTTAAAACATTTAAATGAGAAGTGTGTTGTCGGAAATTACTTTGTGGCTCCAAGTTTAGCCTATGATTCACGTATCGGTTCTCTTTGTGAAAAATAAAAGGGTGAAAAGACTCAAGTAAGCCAAAGGCCCCTCTGATCTACTCACTAAACTAGGCCAACAGAAGGCTGGAGGAGCTTCCTGTGTATGTGCGCGCACACACAAACACACACACACACACCACCTAGTTAGTTTTCCAACCTAGAAAGGCAGGACAGCCTGTGTTTGTTTAGTTGAATACGATAAATTCAGCTCACACAAAACTTTGTGATTAATACTTTAAGCTCATATTTAAATATGTATAAAACTTAAAAGTGAAAAAAAAAAGCAGAATTCCTATTAGTATTATGCTATTAAATAAGTCCCGTCCCACCCCGAAGTGTACCTGACTCAGAAAACTCCAGTTTCAGTATATGATGGCCTCAGCTACATCTAGGAATAAGTCAGAAAAACAGAGTGGGGGTGCCGAGGACGACACTGGGCATCCTGCCCTGCCGCTCTCTAGCTTCTTCTCTTAGGCAGGGTCTCTTGCTGAGCCTGACACTAGGTTTGCAGCAGGACAGCCCCAGTGGTCCTCATCTGTCCTGCCCCCTCCCCACGTGCACATGGGCACACCTGGCTTTTTACAGAGCATGGGGTCTGAACTCAAGCCCTTGTGCAGTTGAAATGCAAGTACTCTTACCTACTGACCATCGCTCCAGATTCCCAAACACTTCTTTTAGCACAGTGCCACCTGTGATTTTACTATGAAGTAAAAAAAAAAAAAAAAATCTCAGGCGGGGTGTGGTGGCGCACGCCTTTGATCCCAGCACTCTGGAGGCAGAGGCAGGTGGATTTCTGAGTTTAGCCTGGTCTACAGAGTGAGTTCTAGGACAGCCAGGGATATACAGAGAAACCCTGTCTCAAAAAACCAAAACAAAACAAAACAAAACAAAAACCAAAAACCAAAAACCAAAAAACAAACCTCTCTGAGCCAGATGTAGGGCACTTGCTCATATCCAGCATCCAGAGGCTGAGGCTGCAGGGTTGTACATTTGAGGGCAGGTGGGACTACATAGTATCCATAGGAGACTGAAGCCAGTGTTTACACCCTGATGGCATAAACGGCTCGAGGTGGGTCATAAACGGGTCAGCAGCTCAGAGTATCACTCATTACAAACACAAAGGTCTGCTTTCTCAAATCTCTTTAATTTTACTTGTTTTCCTTAATAACTGAAGAAATAAAAAGACTAGAAACTTTCTGTGAATAAATGCACATTTATAGTATTTGTGTTTGTAAGTAAACACATACACAGGCAAGCGTCTTCAAGCGCCCACAGCAGACTGCAAACACATGGGTGGCAAGCACTCTGCCATGCAGATGGATGCAGAAGGCATGGACAAGGCCAGGGAGATTTGGTTTTAGTTCTGATTAAGAAAAGTGCAAGAAGTCGGAGAGTGATGGCACATGCCTTTAATCTGGGAGGCAGAGGCAGGAGGATCTGTGAGTTTGAGGCTAGCCTGGTCTTCACAATGAGCTCCAGGACAGCCAGAGCTACACAGAGAAATCTTATCTTAAAAAACAAACAGAACGAAGCAAACAAAAAAGAGCAAGAGTGGCATATATATTTATATATGTGTGTGTGTGTGTGTGTGTATATATATATATATATATTTATATATATGTGTGTGTGTGTGTATATATATATATATATATATATATATGCGTGTGTGTGTGTATATATATATATATATATATATATATAAAATATATGAATCAAAGCAAAAAAATTCAAAAACAGATTTTTAAAAAGATATAAGGAACTAACCAAGATGTGTGGGAGCTAGGAGAGCCCTTTCTACAACCATGGGGTAACTTCTTAGTTCACTGGGACTATTTTGTTTGGTTTGTTGTACAAATCTGAGTAGGAACACACAAGACACCAGCTCTGGGAAATATGGGGTTAGGTTCACTTCCAGTTTGGGCTAGAATTCTTGGGATAAGGATTTTTTTTATTTTTGTGGTGTCAGAATCCACCTACTCACTTACAGTGTCAGGTTCTATGTGCAGACCAAAAGGAGCTTTGATTGGGTGGGTTACATACAGAGATTCTGGCCACAGAGGAGAATCTTTAAAATGTCACCCTCTCCTTAAATTGGTTATTAATAGGCTTATTTCATGTCAGATCACACCTTTACTAAAACAAACTTAATTTTTTTTTTTAATTAGGGGAATGGTACGGTACGATCCTACACTTTTGTATATGTCTCTGCAAGAGACTTAACAGAAGGCAGGCAGGTTTGCATGGCTGCCTCTGTATTCAACTTCCTGTGGTGAGTTGTTTTTTTGTCGAGGAGTATGGGAAACTCTCTCTCTCTCTCTCTCTCTCTCTCTCTCACACACACACACACACACACACACGGGCTACCTCAGCAGCCTGAGCACTTCCAATGGTCTTCCATATCACACACACACACACACACACACACACACACACACACGGCTACCTCAGCAGCCTGAGCACTTCCAATGGTCTTCCATCTGACATTCAAACTCAGGAAGTGTCAGCTACAGCTTTAGTTGCTTTTGTTGTTAACTTTGATTGGCTGATTTTTGACACTGTCTTACTCTGTAGTCCAAGCTAGCCTGAAGCTAACAGTGATCCTCCTGCCTCAGCCTCCTACATGCACCAGCCACTATACCTGGCCAGCAAATAGCACCTCTAAGTCTTAGCTGCACTGTGGATCTGCGGCTGTGCTTCATTGATGAAGTTCTAGTACCCGAAACTCCTCTGGCCTGCACTGCGCCCGTCATGGACTCCTCTGCCGGCAGGGGCCTTGCGCTGTGCTTATTTGCTGGTCCTGAGGACTGTAACTGAACAATGCCACCAATCCCAGCAGGGCAGCCTTCCCTGGGAGCTCTCATACTTACAATGGCAGATGCAAATTTTCATAAATCTACACTTGGTTGGAAAGCTGAAATTTTACAAGAGGCGAAAAGTAGTGTCGTGACCGTTTTCCTTTGAGCTTGCTTCTTGCATATCTGAGGAAATGTGCCCAAATGTTCATGTCCTAAACACAATGTGACTTTTGGTGTTTCAAGTAGAAGTGAAGGCCCTAGGAAGGTGGCTGGAGAAGTAAGCTTGCAGCTCAACTTACCAAGAGGGGGCGTCTCCTCTGCAGAGCCAAAGCGCTGCGGCCATGGCGAGTAGGCCATGCTGAGCCGCCTCTATGTGAGCTTCGCACTTCTTCACACAGACTTGAGAAAGTTTGTGTCAGAGGAGGGATTTTCTAAAACAAATCACCTTCATTAAGGTAGACAGGCATGTGCATGTCAGAGTGCGTGGTGCACGTCAGAGTGCGTGGTGGCCGCTAGCTGGAACCCCGCTACCTTCTTCTATGAAAGTCGCTGTTGGTCTACACAGCATTTAAGACTATCTGAAAGGGGCACCTGCAGAGAGACCCCTTGAAGGTAGCTCTGCAACTCTGTGGTTCCTGGTGTGTGTGATGCTCTCTAGTCCACCGAGTTCTGAGTATGTGGCTCTCGGGTGCATTTGGTCTACACAGAGCTGGAAGACTCGTTTTTTGTAGCTGTGCAGGAACAGAAACGAGCTACACTATACACCTCTTCCCATCTCTAGACTGAAGTAAGTGCCAGCAACTTTGCAAGAATTATGATTGTTCCCCAGAATGGAGTATTACTGTTCTCAGGATTTCGTAAGTTAAAACACCGCAATTTAGAAATAGCACTTATAAGTAACACAACCAACAGACAAAAAAAAATCAGCACATGATAAAAGCTGTCATATACAAATAATAAAATCCCCAAAATATTAACATATCAAGCTCTACTAAAGCACCACGATATTAAAAATTAAAACAAGAAGACTTATTCCTGAGATGCCACTTAGTTCAAATGCTGCCCAGTGTGACAGGCGAAAGATGAAAGCAAGCTGAAGGGAAAGCAGAGAGCCAGTGCCTCCTAGTTACACAGGACAGCACTAGCTAGGCATGGTGGCACATGCCCGAAGTCCTAGACACGAGGGAGGCTCAAACAGGAGGGCTTCTTGAGCCCAGGAGTTTGAGACTAGCCCGGGCAACATAAGCCCCATCTCAAGAAAAGAGGGAAAAAATAAACAACAAAAAAGAAGTGTATCCCTGTGAGCAGTGAGTCCCAGCGAAAGCATCCGACTATGCTCAAAGCTCAAGTGGAAAATGACATGGGAAATGACATGTCTGCGATCAGTCACAATCGGCATCACGGACCTCAAAACTGAACATGTCTTATGGCTGTTAATGCTAATACTCCACTTTGACAGTTAAAAACCTAAGTTCGAATTTTTAGGTTGGACTTGACAGAATTAAAAGAGGCTGGACCAATCAGCCGGGCAGTGGTGGCATGTGCCTTTAATCACAGCACTTCAGAGGCAGAGGCAGGCAGATTTCTGAGTTCAAGCCTGGTCTACAGAGTGAGTTTCAGGACAGCCAGGGCTATACAGAGAAACCCTGTCTCAAAAAAACCAAAAAAAAAAAAAAAAGGCTGGCCCAGAGGTTAGGACATGTCCCACAGAAACCATGGAGGAGCGCCTGGGATCACCCAGTAGATAATTTTACACTCACAGGGTACTGGGGGTGCTGCTTTAGTGGGCAACACAGTAAGAGACGAAGAGGCTTGGGAAGCCGGAGGCAAAAGACCTCAACTCAACTCCAAGGAGAGCAAACATGCAGGTGCCCTAGCTGCTGTAACTGTGGTTAGCTCTTGGGCTCCAGAAAGTATACCACAGGTACCCCACAAAAGGGTCCCCACGGCCACCACTAACATGTGGAGAGACTCACAGCATTTCATTCTAAGCTACTGTCTTATATTTACTTGTTTATTCCTCTCACAAACACTGAAAAGGTAAATCAATTAATTTTCCTAATTCTAGGCACAGAGAAGGGTTCCCCTGCCTGATATAACCAAGGTTTTGGATCTAATTGCGTGTCTTTATCCTTACCCTGAAGATCAGAGGAAACCTTGGTTTTATCTCCTCGAGAACCTTAAGGGCAGCTAGTTACTGTGTAAGGCCAGTAAGAATGCTGTCAATATCAAATCAAGCATAGACACCAAAATACACGGGGAGCCGTGCAGCCCCTGTGAGTTAGCAAGCAGGGGTAAAACAGCCAACACGCAGGGCAGCTGTGACCACGGGAGCAATTCCTGTGCTGTGACAGGTCTGTCACCCTCGGCCTAAGGCACAAAGCCTTTGTCCCAGTGAATGGGTACTGGGATGTCTCCTTCCCTGTATCCTCCGCTGTCTGCAGCCGCTGCCTTAGACTCAGTGGCCCCTTTACTCCCCAAGCAAGGTGCAGACATCCTGACACTTCACTGGCAGACACTTTAGTCTTCATTCCCTGGCAGTAAGTTACAAAATCCCATCTTTACCCAGAGAAGCAAGGACATCCACAGCACCAGGGCCCTGCAGCACACAGTGCTCCCCAGCCCACAGTTAGCAGGTTCCACTACAGGTGTGTCACAATGTAGTCAGTCCCAGGTTGGCCCTGAACTTACAAGCATCTCAGGCTAGTCTTGAGTTTTTGATCCTTTGACATCAGTCTTGCAGCACCAGAATTACAGGTAAGCACCACTCCAATACAGCTTCATTTTGTAGATGTTTTTAAATAACATTTAATTTCGGAACATGTGTGCACATATGTCAGAGGGCAAAGGACAAGTTTTAGGATTCTGTTCTCTGCTTTGCCACACGGGTCGGGTTACTGAGACAAAACTCAGATCATCAGCTCCTCCCTCTGCGCATCTTGTTGGGCCCCTTAGTTTTGTATTTTTACAAACAAGAGGCTCATCTACATTTACTCACGGTGCTTAACCATTACACTTTAGCCTGCGTTCTTTTTTTTCCCCCCTCCTTCCGGTCAACCCTGCTCACTCCAGTCGGCCCCGCTTGCTCTGGTCAGTCCCTCTTGCTCTCTCCGGTCCAAGGATTCGTTTATTATTATTATTCATAAGTACGCTGTAGCTGACTTCAGAGGCACCAGAGGAGGGCTTCAGATCTCATTACGGGTGGTTGTACGCCACCATGTAGTTGCTGGGATTTGAACTCATCACCTTCGGAAGAGCAGTCGGGTGCTCTTACCTGCTGAGCCATCTCACCAGTCCTAGCCTGCATTCTTAAACTAGAACCACTTTTTGACTTATGAATAATTCACGAACCTAAAATAAAACCAGTCTTCTACCTGCTCAGAGTGTAGAGTCCTTGCTTGCTTTGGGCAATCTCTTGTCAAGCTTAAAAAGGAAGGCTTTAAAACGTTTTCAAAATTACATTACAAAAATTTTAGTGTGTGTGTGTGTGTGTGTGTATGTGTGTGTGTGACCTACATATAAAGGTCAGAGGACAACCTGTGGGGACTGGTTCTCTCCTTTCACCATGTGAATCCAAGGACTGAAGTTGAGTTATCAGACTTGGTGGCAAGCTCCTCTACCTGTGGAGCCATCTCTTGAGCCTGACTGGTTTTTTTGCTGCCTAGCACAGGCTGACCTTAAGCTGACTATGCACCTCAGATTGGCCCTGATCTTAAAATAATCTTCCCTGTCTGAACCTTCCAGAGGGCTAGGAGTACATGCCATCGTGTGGTTTAAGGAGGGCTGGAGGGAAGGCTCTGTCCTTAAAAGCACATCTGCCCCTTGCAGAGGATCAGCGTCTGTGTATGTCCTAGCACCAGTGTCTAGAGGCTCACACTACCTGTAAATCCAGGGACAGAGGTCCGGTGCCCTCTTGTGGTCTCCTGGGGCTCCAGCACTCATATGCACATACTCACACTGACACACACATATAAAAAAATATTAAAATGTGTACGATTCACAGCAAGCCCTACTTTCTCAGGTAAGAAACGACTGCTGCTCTCCAGACATCACAGGACACAAAGTCCTATGTGCAGGAAACAGTGACCATGTAGGGATACAATGGGACTGTTCCCCTCACCTCCCTCACCTGTGATAGGAGCTGCGCTGGGCTCTGACTGTCTTAGACTCACTGCATTTCTGTAGTCCTGCAGAATGCGCTCCCCTTTCTCTCCAGAAGGAAAAAAAAAGAAAAAAAGGATAATGTCTTGTGGCACTGGAAGGACTCAAAAGGAAAAGGGGGACAGACGGGTGGATGTGGCCTTGGTCCTGAAACTAACAACCACGCAGTCAGCGCTGCTTCTGCTCTGGGACAGACACCGGAAGCTGAAGCAGTACCCACATAGTAGGCCCCCAGGCTGGGTGGAGTGAGGTTCAGACAGACACAGCAGGATAGCTGCTCCCCAGCAGGCAGGAGCACTGAGAGTGAGTGAGTAAGCCAGTACTACTTGAGGTGCTCCTTGAGCCTGCATGGCACCGTGGGACACACAGGCTGATGCACTCCAGCCTCACACTTGCTGCCAATTCTAGGTGCAAACGCCCCACCCAGCCGTCCCCCGGACACCTAACCCAGGTTCTCCAGAGCCCGGGCTGTTGTCCTGAGAGAGCTTCTCTTCTTCCTGCCTCTGCTGCCAGAGTGCTCCATGATAAGCTGGGGACTGAACCCTGGGCTTCATGGGTGTCAGGCGATCACTACCTGCTGAGTTTCTCTCATTCTTTCCCCAGCTTTCCCTCTTATTCTTCTACACAATTAACATGTCTCAATGGAAAAAAAAAATCAGAAATGGCTTCTACTATAAAGCAACCATGTGAGTAGCTTTCTTCCCAACTCCAAGGGCAGAACTAATTCCTGCACACACACACACACACACACACACACACACACACACACACACACACAGATGTCACAAGGCACATACATGCACAGGGAGGGTGCACTGGTCATTCCTACACTCTGCCACTCAGAGGGTGAGTGGCAGACAGCTCATGCAGTTAACACCTGGCAACCAGAGAAGGCGTCCTTACTTTACAGCCTCACTCGGGTGGGCGACCGCTTCCCTTCCCTGTTTGAAGAGTGTGGGTAGCAGTGGGTCCTGGTCTGCTCATCCAACATCTGCCTCAGGTGTGTCCCGAGTGCACCCTCCTCCCACCTACACTGCGCAGTCACGGTCACATTGTTGCGCTAGGAAACGGAGGCCAGGGGACATCTGCTTCACTTGCTTCCTACATGGTTTAAGTTCTTATTGGTAGAGTGAACACCCAGCAACCCATGACCCAGCGAGTATCTGTGACAGGGAGGGTCTCTCTTCATTAGACCCCACTTCCTAGGAGAAAGAGGCTACTTTAAAAAGGACCACCAGCTCTCCTGCTTCCAGTTGGGTATCCCCACTGTCACCCAGGAAGTTTCTAAGAGATGAGTCAGCACAAGGTTACCAGGTGCAAGACTTTCTGATGGCCCTGAATACAGACCAGTCAACAGCAAGAGGCTCTAGGCTGCCTGCCCTGCTTCTCTGGTGGCTGGCCTCTTCCTGGCTGAGCTGTCTCTGCCTGAAGCCTGGCTCTGAGATGGGTCCTCCACGGAGGGCAGGAGGGATCCATGGTCTCCTGGTCTTCAGAGAAGCTCAGACAAGCAGGAGTAGCTAGAATAGGTCTGGAGCCCGGAACCCATGAGCAGACCTGGCCTGTTCCCTACATGTGTAAACAAAACTTTGTGGGTCGACAGGCAGACCTCCTCATTCTTTACCTCTGTAGCTGCTTTTGCTCAGGGCCAAAAATATTTAGTCTGGACTTTAGTTGAAAGAGTGCCAATTCTGGACTAGACCTTTGCTGTCCAATTTGACAACCCTGGCTGACACTTATCCAAGATAAAGAGTTTTAAGTGCTAGGTGGTCACATGTGGCCAAGGGCTAGTAGAGTGGACATCACAAAGTGTGTTTCCATCTCGGCAGACTGCTCTTTTGGACAGCCTGTGAGTGCAGGAGCTATGTCATCAAGCTAAATTTATAGCCATTGCTCTCCCCTGAAGGCAGTCAGGCCTGCACTGGTTAAACCGTCTTCCCTTGACACTTGAACTTTGGGGAATGGAGAATTCACCACATTTATCACTGTCAGCATCACCAGCTACCGAACTAACTGGGAGCGCAAGTCAGGTGAGCAGCAGCTCTCACTACGACTTGACTGCCCCCACCCATGGTGAAAGAGGCCACTGCATCTGCTCAAGGACCAAGTCAGGATCAGCCTAGAGTGTGGTTGTCAAAAACAAGGTATGCAAAACGAATAAGAAAAGAACTCTGCGTATACAACTGTCATGCAAAACAGGGCCATTGAATTGACAAGGCACTGGGGAGCAAACTGTAATCTTCTTGCAAGACATTCAGCCAACAGCCACAATTTCTCTTCAAAAGTGATTTATAAAGATTGCAAACAAAATAAAACAGCTTCCTAGATTTGGACTTAGTCCTACCATTTAAGGGCTATGTGGTCTTGGGCAGGCTGTATTCCCTTTGGGGTGAAAGATCCCTCTGCCTTAAGGAGGCCGCCCTCTCCTGTGTCTTCCTTCCTTCCCAGCGCCTCAGTTCCTGTGCTCCCCAGGGCTCCCTGCCCACAGGTGTCTCTTCCTGTCCTCTGTCCTTCTCCAGCAGGGGACTTTGGGGAAGGGGCTGTATTTTAGTCATTTGAAATGACCATCAGCACTTGGCTTGCATAGCCCAAAATTTAAAACAGTAACACTAGCCGGGCGTGGTGGTGCACGCCTTTAATCCCAGTACTCAGGAGGTAGAGGCAGTCGGATTTCTGTGTTCAAGGCCAGCCTGGTCTACAAAGTGAGTTCCAGGACAGCCAGGGCTATACAGAGAAACCCTGTCTCGAAAAACCAACCAACCAACCAACCAACCAACCAACCAAACAAACAAACAAACAAACAAAAAAACCCAACAACACTAACATGTTAACATTCTTTAAGAAGTCTTTATGAGTTCAAGGTCAGCCTGGTTTACAGAGTGAGTTCCAGGACAGCCAGGGCTATACAGAGAAACCCTGTCTCCAAAAACAAAAACCAAAAAAAAAAGAAAAAAAAAAGTCTTTCTGAGGAAATTAAGTATTCCTTGAGACTTAAAGTTAGGAGCTATTTCAGCCGTTTGCACGTTTGCATTAAAAGCCATTTTTTAGGTGGCTACAGGTTTCTTTCTGAAAACCTTGAGTCCCTTTCAGGACCAGGCACTTCACCTTCCTTGACAGTTAGACACTGAGCAGCTCGGGAGGACACTCTGTGACAGGCATGGTAAAGTCTGGAACAGAGCCTCCCATAAATTAATCATTCTATTTATAAAATGTAAAACCAAATGATTCTATTTTTGAACAAATTCATAATTCCAAGAAGAACTAGAGTATCAGGTGTCTAATAAGCCCCAGAAGGCTCACAAACCAAAAGGGGTTGCTGAGGTTGGAGACGTGGCTCAGTCACTAGGAGCACTTGTTGCTGTTGGGGAGGGGCTGGCCTCAGTTCCAAGCACCTCCGAGGTGGTTCATGAGCATCCCTGACTCCAGTTCTGGAGAACAAAAAGCCTTCTGACTCTGTGGGCACCAGACATGCATGTGGGTCACATACATACATGCAAGCAAAATATACACATACATAAAAATTTAAAAATTAAAAAAAATTACCCATAAGGGACCTTACATGTATTAATATAGGATTTCTACCTGCAATCCAGTCAAGTTACTGTTCATTAGCCAATGGCTCAGAATCAAGATTCATCTTGCTGCCTGGGTTCTGCAGCCGAGGCACCTGTGGTCACCCTTTGCTTCTTCCTGGCCATCTTACATTTACCCACTGTGGAAGCCAACTTCTACAGCATTTCAAGGAGGATGGAGAAAAAGCTACACATTTGCTTCCGACAGGCTGGGCATTCCCGTGACCTACATACACACTGAAAACTTGTTGCCCTTTTAATTCTTAACAACGCCTTTGTAAATGCAAAGCACAGACACCACTGTAAAGCTAAGAGCTAGCATTTAACAACGAGAACCTCGGCAGATCTCAGGGGTTCAAGCAGGAGCCTAGCTTCCTTCAGGCTGCATGGCTAGAGCACATCCTCCAAAATGAAGTTCTCCTCTGATCAATTCTGCACATTCTCTGCCTGCAGTTTATCCTTAATTCAGAGCTGTGACCGAGACAAAACCCTTGCAGTATCACCCAACACTAATACCAAGGTAACTCAAACTCTGTGAGCAGACAACTTAGCCAGGCCCGCCTGGCCCGCCTCTTTCCTTCCCCCACCCAAGACCTTCCCCAGGCAGTGACTTCACATCCTTTGACATCAGCACAGCCTCGAAAGGGGGATGGGAGAGCGGAGAGAAAGCAGAAAAACCAGCTTTGAACTCTGCGTGCAAGGCCTCCTGAGCCTCAGGCCCCGTAAGTCATGTGTAAAATGCCCACCGATCGGAGGTGACACCCCTGGCCTGCCCAGGCGCAGTCCCGTCAACGTGAAGGGGACACTGCTGGTTAGACTTCCTGCTTTTCCTATCCAAAGCACAATAGCCATTTATTAACTACCCACGGAAGGTTCCGGTCAGTAGAACACACAATAACTCACCTCGAATGTGGAGAAGGGCCACGGGCTGGAAAGGCCCGTTGGAGCTGGCCGCATCCACCACCATCCCGCTGCCCGCTTTATTACATGTCAACATCTAGGCTTCAGCGGGAAGGGCGCTGTACTCCTTAAGGCAAGAAACCAGCCTCCATTTTAGTTTAAAAAAAAAAAAGACAAACTGAAGCTCTCTGCAGCTGGAGGGAACTGGCTGCTTCGTGATGTCACTAGGCATGGAGCTCGCTGATTGGCCAGAAGCTGCAACTTAAAATGACACTGGAAAAAAAAAAAAAAAAAAAAAGAGCCTGCAAGCGGAAAGAGCGTTCTGTTTGGCTGTCAGTGTGTGTGCATTAAAAACCTGGGCATTTTCCGGCTTTCCACGGTCTTCATTTCTCACTAACTTTTAGGTAAGAATCCGAGCTCTCAGAGGGTGGCACCAGGGGCCGCAGGCCCATCAGAGAGCGTATAGATGACGCCGAGAGCAGCCAGAAGAAAGGAGCATAGGCACGCTCGTTCTCCATGATCTACCGTTCCCCAAACAGTCCCCCCCCAGCTCAATGGTGCCTTACACCAACCTGTCCTGTGCCCTCTACCTCTCAGCTCTTATTTTATTCATTTAGGGTTTTTTTCCCCCCCGCCTGGTGCTCGCTAGGCAGACCTCCGCCATCAAGCTAGACCTTCAGCCTGAGCAGAGCATTCTGGCACCCAGTTTCCCCAAGCAAGGGGCTAGCTATTTAAATACTCAAAGCTCTGACTGACCGGTCTGGGCTGTGCCTTGTGTTCAGCTTCCTTACTATCAACAGGGCAACTGAGGGATTTATAATCAGCACACCAGCTTCTTCTTGAGACCTCGTTTCCACCCCCAGCCCAGAAAAATGAGGGTTAAAAATCTGTGGAGGAGCTGCTTAATAGTTAATAGCCAGGAAGTGCTACAGACGAAGGTGTGTCTACTTCACAGCTATGACAACATTTAAAAGGCATAAAGCAGAGGTGGGGGCATAAGAAAATGCAGTGTCAGGTTTGGTTACGTTACACTTAATAAATTTATTTATTTATTCATCGTGTGTGTGTGAGTGTGTGTGTGTGTGTGTCTGTGTGTGTGTGTGTTTCCATAGCTCATGTGGAGGTCAGAGGATAACCTGTGGGAAACGGTTCTTTCCTTCCACCATGTGGTCTCAGGAATCAAACTTGGATCTTCAGACTTGGCGGCAAATGCCTTTACTCACTAAGCTGTCTGTCTGGCCCATTCTATATTCCTTAAGTTATGCTTTCTTTAATTAAGAGGTTTTTTTCTATTCATTCACTATACTACTATTCATATTTTAAAAACAAAAAAGAATGAACGTGGGAGCTGGAGAGATGGCTCAGCAGTTAAGAGCATTGACTGCTCTTCCAAAGGACCTGAGTTCAAATCCCAGCAACCACATGGTGGCTCACAACCATCTGTAATAAGATCTGTCACCCTCTTTTGGTGAGTCTGAAGACAGCTACAGTGTACTCGTATACATCAAATAAATAAATAATGCTTTAAAAAAAAAAAGAATGAACGTAAAGAACTATTCTCCAGCCGGGTGTGGTGGCACATGCCTTTTATCCCAGCACTCGGGAGGCAGAGGCAGGTGGATTTCTGAGTTCGAGGCCAGCCTGGTCTACAGAGTGAGTTCCAGGACAGCCAGGGCTACACAGAGAAACCCTGTCTCGAAAAACCAAAAAACAAAAAAAAAAAACCTATTCTCAGAGAAGAGAGCCCTTCCGAGTCAGGATGCTGTCAGGATGCTATTGAGATGATGCCTGCTGCTGGGTCTGCAGAGAGGCAGTGAGAATGTGAGGAGACCGCTTTCAGGATTGAAAAGTCTTCACTTCGGAGAAACACCTCTGGAATTATGCTGTGCCACTTATAACGCTCAATTCAAGAACAAGACAAACACCTTTAACTCCCAAACACGCCTGACACACGGCTCCGTGACTTCTGTGGGTCTAGCCTGATAGACTGCAGTGAATGAACGAACCGTTACAGCCATTCACCAACAAGAA
Source organism: Mus minutoides (assembly GCA_902729485.2). Classification (NCBI taxonomy): domain Eukaryota; kingdom Metazoa; phylum Chordata; class Mammalia; order Rodentia; family Muridae; genus Mus; species Mus minutoides. The sequence continues at coordinate 1,963,658 of LR756406.1, read as the reverse complement.
AGGATCTTACCTTCTCAGTAGCTGTTAAGGTAATTCAACAGGAAAAGAAAGTCTATTTGAATCCCTATCCTCTTTCCTTCAGTGCCACCGATGCTGCGGGATCCTACAGCTCAGCAACATGGGGGGTAGGGCTGAGCTTGCGGGGCTTTGGTGGCCCTGGGGCCTCAGGCATGCCAGGCAAGTGACCACATGGAGGTGCACCTCAGTCCTAGTGTACTATCTCTAACAATCCTGAAGTGAAGCCACCTGATGGTGTTCTCAGCACTGCAGTAGTGGGCGACTGTGCTTGGATAGCAAGGTAATGCAAATGAGGTTCTGCCTGCCCACTGGTCTCCAGGAGTTTCTCAACTAACTCCATCCTACAACCTCCCCATCCCCACTGCCTCTCAAGACCGGCAGGCAGTGCAGAGGGCAAAGGTCACTTCCCTCATGTCACCCCCTGAGTGAGGAGGGACGCAGAGGGACTTGGGCAGTCACAAACTGCGATGTGGGAAGGGGCTAAGGGGCCACAAACAGACACTTCTGCCTGCTAATAGTTTCCTATGTCACCCGAGGTGAGATGGCTCATGGACTGGAATACAGACAGGCAGGAGAGGAGATGCCTAACAGCTTTATAGAACATAGACAAATTCAAAGGCAAAAGAGCCAAGACACTTTTTGATGTATTTTTCCTAATGATCTTACATCAAAGGATTTGAAACCTTATTAGTGATTTCTCCCATACTCTTGGAAACCTTAGGCATATAAAGTAGTTTTTAAAGAATTCTAAGACTATAAAACATGCTGCATTGGATATGAGGCAGGCACACCATATTCTCAGCATCCAGCTGAGGCAGGATGAACTCAGGACAGACTACACAGTAAGCCTATATAAAAAGAGAAAACCATAAACAAACAGCCCTGAGACAGGAGGTGTGCTCCTGAGCTGGACACTCGGGGCTCCAACTGTAAGGGGTGTGGGCCAGCGTCTGACTAAATGCCTCAAGCTCTTTTCCACTCAAACTCCAGGTGCGCCTCTTTAGTTTTTCAAGATAAGTTTTAGGGTGAGATCACCCTAAAATTCACCCGGAAAACGAAATGACAACAATGAGGACAATTCTGAAGAGAGGCTAGTGCCACCAACCTAAGTCAACAGACTAACAAGAGTGTGACTAGACATACATCACAGGAGAGCAGGGGACAGGAGCAGTGACCCAATACCCACAAACGCTCTCAGACCATGAAGAGTAAACCAAGTCGATGGATGGAGGGAATCATATAAACAGCCCCTAGAAGACAGCAAGTAAATGATTCAAAAACAGTCAACTCAAGCCCTTCCTCACACCAACAGAAACCCGCTGGGAAGGAGCCTCGCAAACCAAGACAAGTCAGGACTGCCCCAACCCCAACCCCACAGCTTTTACAAGAAGAGGGATCAACTCTACAGCTATAGGCCAGGACACTTCTGAAAACAGTTACTCTGTATGTTTCACAAGAATCTCTTCTGTTGGCTTTTGTTTTTCCTGGTAGGCTTTCTCTGTGTAGCCCTGGCTGTCCTGAAACTCACTCTGTAGACCAGACTGGCCTGGTCTCAAGAGATCTGCCTGCCTCTGCCTTCTGAGTGCTGGGATTACAGGCGTGCGCCACCACTGCCCGCTCACCAGAATTAAGACCAATTCAAATAACCCTCAACTTTTTCACATCCCCCTCAACCAAAGAAAATATAAATATATATTAATAAAATGTGTTAGAAAAACATTAAGCCCTTAGGATTTAAATGATCTAGTTCATGTAAAAAACAAAACTATGGGGCTGGTGAGATGGCTCAACGGGTAAGAGCACCAGACTGCTCTTCCGAAGGTGATAAGTTCAAATCCCAGCATCCACATGGTGGCTCACAACCATCCATAACAAGATCTGGCGCCCTCTTCTGGAGTGTCTGAAGACAGCTACAGTGTACTTACATATAATAAATAAAATAAATCTTTAAAAAAACAAAACAAAACTATGAACAGTCAGAAACTTCATGGCAGAGTGTTTTTATCTATTAGGTTAATGATAATTTTTTTTTTTTTACAAATATCTGTCTGTATTTATTTAGTGCACACATGTCAAGGGACAAATGTGAGGGTCGGACAACAGCTCATGACTCAGTTCCCCTTTCCTGCTATGTTGGTCCTAGGGGTCAGAGCCCAGGGGTGACAGCAGCACTTTTACCCACTGAGCCATCTTATCCACCCAACTCTAATGATACAAAGAACAGTAGCTGCATTGTGCCGGGGCTTTGACAACAGAGCTATAGACTGCTCACTGGCTTGGAACACAGTCGGGCAACAGGCACCAAGAGGCTCTGCTTAGGAATTTTACTTTAAGAACCCATTCTAGAAATATAATAACCATGAATGAAACAATTCACTAAGAACATATTTACAACTGGGCTAAAATATGACACGTAACACAAAATCTATTATTTATCACATTTACTGGGTGTGAGCACCCACCCACACCACACCAGGAATAAGAGGAGCCCAAGGACGCAGACCTTTTCCTCTACCATGCGTCATCTCGGAGTCACTGTGCCAACCCCATCCTAACTAAGTAAGCACTTTCACGTGTACACTTCAGTGGTCTAGAATATTTCAGATGCGTGCCCTGACGTGGAACGGAGTGATTCCACTCTAAATTCTGTGAAGTACCTCCATACGGTTTTGACAGTTCTTGTAACCATTTGATGTTACTACCAACGGCACACAAGGGCCCGGTCCTCTGCTGTGCACAGCACTGGTTCCTGTGTAATCTCGGGGCAGTTTCCATTTGCATCATTAATGATTAGTGATGCTGAGCTTGCATGCTTGGGCCTACAGGTCATTAGTGTATATTTTGAGAAATGTCCACTTGAGTCTTCTATACATTTAAATGAAGTTGTTTGGCTGTTGTGCATGTGTAGGAGTTCATATGGTCTAGATGTTAATCTGTTATCAGGCAAGTCATCTGCAAAAATTTCCCTCTCCTCTGTAAGTTGCCCATTCTGCTGCCTGTGTATCCTTACACACACTGAGGTTTTAAGTTTGAGATAGCACAGTTTACCTAGTTTGTCTTTTATTTATTTGTTTTTTGTTTGTTTGTTTGTTTGTTTTTGAGACAAGGTTTCTCTGTGTAGCCCTGGCTGTCCTGGAACTCACTTTGTAGACCAGGCTGGCCTCGAACTCAGAAATCCACCTGCCTCTGCCTCCCAAGTACTGGGATTAAAGGCATGCGCCACCATGTCCGGCTGTTTGTCTTTTATTATCCATAATATTTAACAATGTGTCCAAAAATTCATTGCTGAATCTAATACCATGAACTCCCCACCGCCAAGTCCTTCAAAGACTTTTTATACTTTTGGTTCTGAGCACTTAGGATTTTGATGCATTTGGAGGTAATTTTGTTTGTGGACTTCCAGTTTCCAGTACTTTCCCTCTTTGAACTGGCTTTACTCCTGGCTCTCTACACTGGTTTAGCCTTGGGTGTTGTTATGGAAACCCACAGTCATCCTGTTTACTGTAACTTCTGTGCTTTAAAATCAAGATGCCCTTTAATCCCAGCACTCGGGAGGCAGAGGCAGGCGGATTTCTGAGTTTGAGGCCAGCCTGGTCTACAAAGTGAGTTCCAGGACAGCCAGGGCTATCTAGAGAAACCCTGTCTCGAAAAACCAAAGGGAAAAAAAAATCAAGATGCATAAGTGTTCTAGCCCTTTCCTTTTTCAGGATTTGGGATGTCTTGGTCTTCCCAGTGGATTTTAAGATGATTTTTTTCTGTTTCTAGATGAAGCACCATTCATCTCTCGGTAGGACTGCCTGCATCTGTAGGTCCCTAGGCTGGCACTGATCCCTTAACCACCCTAGGCTTCCAGCCCAAGAGCTTTGGCTGCCCCTCTGTGCTGGTTTGACTAGTCTGGCTCCCATAGACTCATGCATTTGAATGCTTGTCCCATAGGGAGTGGCACTGTTAGGAGGTGTGGCCTCGTTGGAGTGGGTGTGGCCTTGTTGGAGTAGGTGTGGTCTTGTTGGAGTAGGTGTGGTCTTGCTAGAGGAAGTGAGCTTTAAGGTTTCCTATGTTCAAGCTCCACCCAGTGTGAAATTTCAGTTTCCTTTCCTTCTGCTGCCTTCAGACCAAGACACAGAACCCTTGGCTCCTGGGGCGCCATGTCTGCCTGCATGCCGCCATGCTTCCCGACATGGTGATAATGAACTAAACCTGTGAAACTGTAAGGCAGACCCAATTAAATGTTTTCCTTGTAAGAGCTGCTGTGGTCGAGGTGTCTCCGAAATAAAACGCTAAGACACCTCCTGTCTCCAGCACTGTCTTCTATCTCTCTTCTCAGTGTCTCAGAGTCTTTAGTGAGGAGTTCCTCAACTCCTTAATAAGAAATTCCTGGGGGCTGGTGAGATGGCTCAGTGGGTAAGAGCACCCGACTGCTCTTCCGAAGGTGATAAATTCAAATCCCAGCAACTACATGGTGGCTCACAACCATCCGTAACGAGATCTGGCTCCCTCTTCTGGAGTGTCTGAGGACAGCTACAGTGTACTTACATATAATAAAATAAATCTTAAAAAAAAAAAAAAAAAAAAAAAAAGGGAAAAAAAAAAAAAAAAAAAAAAAAAAAAAAAAAAAAAAAAGGGAAAAAAAAAAAAAAAAAGGGGAAAAAAAAAAAAGAAATTCCTAGCCGGGCGTGGTGGCGCGCGCCTTTAATCCCAGCACTCGGGAGGCAGAGGCAGTCGGATTTCTGAGTTCAAGGTCAGCCTGGTCTACAAAGTGAGTTCCAGGACAGCTAGGACTACACAGAGAAACCCTGTCTCGGGAAAAAAAAAGAAAAAAAAAAAAGAAATTCCTAAGAAATTATTCTTTGAGACTATGACATTTTATTTATGATTCTAAGACACTGTAAACTACATTAATGTCAAAGGGACTGAGAAAGGTTGTGAAAGTTTACACGGCCATACATGTGTAAAAATTAGAAATATGAGTGGAAAAGGTAACATAACTTCAGTGTCCAGGAGGCCACTGAGGGGTGGCACGGTTCTTTAGATATCTCACTGTTGTCAGCATTGCTAAAGTCAAGAGGGAGCTGTCAATGGCCCACAGAGCTTCCTTCTTTGGCCTGTGTGAGCATGTGTGTGCCTTGTATGACTGCATGTGTGTGCCTTGTATGTCTCTAGGTCTCTGCAGCCACGCCTGTCTGCTGCAGGAGGAAGCTTCCTGATGATGGCTCAAGGCACTGATCCATCAGTTAGCAGAATGCTGTTAGGAGTTCTGATATGCCATAATGATCCCCTTGCTGAGTTCAAACCCAGAGTGCAGGACCGAGGCAGGATGCCACTAAGCCCAGTCCCAGCAAAATCAGTAGAAGGCAGGTGCAGCCATTGCTGTCCTCAGAACATGCCTCTGTCCACCAACTGAATACCGGAAGGACCCCATGTGATGACTGGGGACACAGCAAAGCCACTTATAGAACCTACATGGAGACTAACCCTGAAGTGACCACTGAGCTTCTGGTGGGACTCCCACACGGGGGGCGGGGGGCGTCCACTCGGGAGTCTTCCACACATCACGGACCTCCCACGAGACAGTCACATACCGTTTCTTGTCCAACTTGTGAGCCGTCGGGGTGGAGACCAGTGTCACGGAACTGATATGAATGCAGAGAAAGACCGTCACGTTTTGATTCTCCCTCCTATACGATGACGTGGGCATCCGTCAGAGCACCACCCACCGTCGTGAAGACCCCCAGACCACTGGCGATGCCGTGGCCTGCACCTGTGCCATCCCCCACCCAGTGCTACAATTGTCTACACGGATTCTCAGTTGTTACGGCTGCACTGCCCAAGGCTGGAACTGACAGGCCTCCTACAGGACAAGTGCCAGGGGAGCTAGAGCGGTCCATGAAGGCTCTGGTGGCTTCCAACTGCGGAAGAGACCAGAACTCAGCCTGCATTCTCTGCTCTTCTGTCGCTGTTTTGTTCTCTACTAAAACCAAACAAACAAAACACCTGCCTGTAAATACATCCCACTGATTTTAATTTACGTAGTATTTCTGAACAAAATCTTCAAATCTCGATTTCTAAATTCAGCCAAAGGTTTTGTTTGCTTTTGTTTGCTCTTTCTTTCTCATCCACCCCAATCTGGCATTTATCGGCAAGTCTGTGGTACTGCAGTGGCAGTGTGTGGCATCAGGCTGGCCAGTGCTGGCACCTGTGTGAATGTGGCTGTTATGGGTACTGTTGGGTAAGAAGTCTAACCTAAAACCTCTGCCTTCACTTGTAGTTCAAAATAGACTTTCCTTAGACAGATCAAAGCTCCCTGGTACGCAGCTCTGCTCAAAGGCTGCCAGGAAAAGTCCGTTGCCAGCATCAAGGACAAAGGGACAGGCTCGGGTGGCCCTGTTGATTCGAGCAAGTCTCCAGTGACTGAGCAGAGCCACCAGAGCTTAGCTCACAAAGCTTACCTAACAAAGCTTGCCTACTCCAGCTCCTGCATGCAGACCTGGGCTCACTATAAATCCTCACAGCTGGGCTGGGATGCCTTTCAGACCAGAGCAGGTGCTCACATCTTTTTTTTTTTTTGATCTGAGAAGACAGGAAACCCATGAACTCTATAGAAAGTATTCAAGCGTCTCAGAGTTTTCACACCAGCTGTTTTATATGGTCAGCTTCCACCCTTAGCATCTGGACAGCACGTCAGCTGAGCAACTGATCTCGTTTTCAAGAACCCCAAGGCAGAGAGAGCAAGAGAAGGAAGCCATGAAAGAGCCTATGCCTGGGCATCTTGGGCATCCTGAGCACTCTGAGAGGTGGCACCACAGCAGTCCCAGCAGTCCCTGAGAGCACAGGCAAGGACAGGCTGGCGCTGCAGGGCTCTTCCCTCCTCCAGCAAATGCAGCAAGAGTTTCCTGGATCTATAACAGACACTGAGACCAGGGACAATGGCTGGCCTGTGGTAAGGGGTAGCATGTTTGAGCACTTTCTACTGCAAAGGAAGTGTCAGTACCAGCAGTTCGACATCACTCAGCCTCAGAAAGGAGTGACGTTCTGCTGAGCCTTGAGGGCCTCTTGCTAAGTAAACGGAACCAGATGGCGGACGACAATACAGGAGGACTCCTGTTAGGAGACCCCTAGTCATCAAACCCCAGAGACAGCAGAGTGGCGATTGGTTAGAGCTTCAGGAGGACTGGGGACTGCTGCAGGGCAAAGCTTCTGCAAGGGTGATTCAGTCTGGGGAGACAGTATGCACGGGCCTGAAGGGCTGGGACCTCATAGGCTGCTGAAGGCACACCTGTGGTGTGTAGATCACATGATAAGCTCACTGTGTACATCTTACCACAGCTCTAAAATGAAGTAAAGGAAGGTCAGAGCCAGGGAAGTGGAGGAAACCCTGGGCAGTAGGAGCCGTGGGCCATGGGATACCACAGGAGAGAGCAGGTTGTCTGGGAACCAGGTCTTAAGCTGGAAGGAGAGGACAGAGGGTGAATGTCCAAGGAATAATGTACACGCATGCACGCACGCATGCACTCGCATGCTCACTACGTGAGATGTGAGATGCTGATCAGGTTTTATGGGGAGGGCCTGGCTGCAGGTCCAGCTGCCTGACAAACTGCTGGCTATTACTTCTGGTGTTGGCCAGGGGTCACCTGTGATCACCCATGGTAGTAAAGAACTCACTGTGGACTGGCACCAGCTCACAGGGCACACAGGTAATCAAGAGAAGGGAGGAGATAAAAGCCTGGGCAGAGGGGACTTGGAGCTCGGGGTTCGCTCCCTGGCCACGTTGTCTGCTGCTGTGCCAAGGGCAGGCACCCTGGAGACAAGTTCACACCCATTTTACAGGCGAGAAGCCAGACCTCTCCTGGCAGCAGAAGCAGAAGACACTTTTAAGCAGTAAGAACATGCACTTTATGGAAACTTTCAATGATGTCCAAATGTAAAGTCTGTGAAGGAAGGTGGACCACAGCGCTTTCACAGAGGAGGACAGGATTTACCTCTTCTGAAAAAGCCAGACTAAGGCATCCTACCAGTCAGGTCCAGGAGGGAGAGAGACCCCAGACTCAGCGACTTGCCTGCAGGGCTTCCAGCTCCTGACAGGTCCCAGACTGGCCTTCTCCTGGCTTTGCCAGGTTTTTGTTTTTTGTTTTTGTGTTGTTGTTGTTGTTGTTGTTGTTGTTACTATTTTGAGATAGGGTCTCACTATGTAGCTCAGGCTAGCCTCAAACTCATAGAGATCTGCCTGCCTCTCCCTCCAGATTTCTGGGACTAAAAGTATGTACCAACATACCCAACAGAGAAAACAGACTCAAGAAATAAATCATACTTAATTTTCTACTTTCATAAATTTCTTTAAAAACAACAACAACAACAACAACAAACCAAACAAACAAAAAAACCCCAACAAACTAAGTTGTGTTTCATTTAACATTTGGCACTTTTATCTTCCAGACCCCAAAACACCAAGTGAAGGGACTGACTCGGACTGTTTCCCTGAGCAGGCCGGAGACTCTCATCAACCTCTGAGGTCAAACTACCAAGTACTCTTCACACCTCAAATGACTGAGGCTTTATGACCCAGCAGTGAACAAGCACAGAGGGACAGGCATCTCCCACACAAGGGGGACATCACTAATCTGGGAGTTATGTGGACACAATCTGCCATGGGTCAGAAGCTTCCCTTTGAAGTCACAGTAAGGAGCGGTGTTCTAAGACACGAACAAGGACAACAAATGTTACAAATAAGCTCACAGATGAGTCTGCCTGTGACGCTTGGGAAGCACAAGGACCCGGAACCGAGGGGTCAGCATTGCCAAGACCGGCAAGGAGGTGACAGTGGTCTCAGCAAGCGGAGAGACTTGGTATACTCCTGAATAAGTGTGTAAGTATCCTACAGGCCAGCTCTCCGCTACCTCCTCCCACCATGTGTGCTAAATGGAGGAGTCAATACCCATTTAGTAAGAGATAAAAATGAAAATCTAAGAAAACATTATAAAATCTAATAGAAACAACAAATGAATGCCAATTTAACACTGTACACTTGATTTCCCTTCCTTGAAAGTACTGGCCAGGCGTGGTGGTACATGCCTTTAATCCCAGCACTTGGGAGGCAGAGGCAGGCGGATTTCTGAGTTTGAGGCCAGCCTGGTCTACAGAGTGAGTTCCAGGACAGCCAGAGCTATACAGAGAAACCCTGTCTGGAAAAACAACAACAACAAAAAACAACAAAAAAAAGAAAGTACTGTGTCCCAGTGACAATGAGCACCCCTCCCCCACCTCACCCCAGATTAAAGCACCCTCCACTGCAGGCCTGAGAGAGGGAGGAATAAAACCAGCCTGGGAGGTGTCTCACTATGTCAGAAATCAAGGTATCAAAAATAGGTAGGAGGCAGGGGCCTGGCTCAGTGGGTAAAGTCCTTGCCATGCTAGTATGAGAGGCTGAGTTCAAATCGCTGGGATCCATGTAAAGATGTAATCCCAGTGGCTCTATGGAGAGATGGGAGATAGGAATCCCTTGGGCCAGCCAGCTTCTTTTGTGTGTCATCGAACAAAAGACCCTCATTCAAGGAAGGTGGAAGTCGAAGGCTGACACCTAAGTTATCCTGTGGCCTCCAAAAGGTACACCAATGCTCTACACATAAATGTACATATGTAAACACACACACACACACACACACACACACACACACACACACGCAAAAATACATAGGCTGGGCTGGAGAGATAGCTCAGTGGTTGGAAGCACTCCCTGCTTTTGCAGAGGATCCGGGTTTGAGCCTCCTAGTCATACCCCAGGTCCCTTACCTGACCACTCTTTGTATAGCTCCTATCAGCTTCTCTGTGTAGTTTGGGGACAGCTATGCTGGTCGCCAGCTTTCTGAGTCTGCTTCCCTGTAGGGTGTCTCTTTCCCTCCCACTGGCAGGGAGCAGCTGTGGCTGATGGCTTTTGTGGGCTACAATGGGAACTGGCCGGCCAACATGGTCTGGAGACCTGACACAGGTAGGCTCCTATCATCTGTAACTCCAGTTTTAGGAGAGCTGATGCCTTTTTCTGACCTCCACAGCTACTAGACACAGACATGGCACACGTGTATATATTCAGACAAATCATTCATGCACATAAAATAACACTAAGCTAAAAAAAAAATGTTTTAAAGGCATGGGTAGAGTTGAAATCCTGCATTTTAACATTAGAAAGAAAGATGAAATCAACGATAATAAAATAGTCATGCATAAAAGGGTCAGAGGAAACTGGTAATCCAAAGTCAGAATAATGCCTAACCTAGTTTTCATATATCTAGTTGGTAAGAAAATAATGTCTGAGCCAGGCGTGGTGGCGCACGTCTTTAATCCCAGCACTCGGGAGGCAGAGGCAAGTGGATTTCTGAGTTCGAGGCCAGCCTGGTTTATAGAGTGAGTTCCAGGACAGCCAGGGCTATACAGAGAAACCCTGTCTCGAAAAAACCAAAAAAAAAAAAAAAAGAAAGAAAAAGAAAGAAAAAAGAAAAGAATGTCTGTTAGCTCAGTCCACCACTGACTCAGGGGTTAGTGAACCCACGAAGCATTCCTGTATGGCTGGCTGAGGCGGGACTCACAGTCAGGATGACAGAGTGGACCTCTCAAACTGTTCCTGAGCTTTCTGCATCGCATAGGGGGGAAGTGACCGAGTGACAGAGCTAGGCCACCACAGATGATGTCGCTTCCACAGTGAAGAAAGATGTCATTGGCTGAGTTATACAGCATCACCTTTGATGTACTCCAGCCAAGACAGCCTCCACTTAGAGCACCTACAGGGGGGAGTGGGCGCTGAGGAGCAGCTGGCTTGCTCGGTGGACTATTTATTAGTCAGGTGTCACGGTTTAAGGAATTCCCAAACTGCAAGTATTTGGCAAAAGGATTCTGGCCCAAGAAAAACAAACAAACCCCGCTGGAGGACTTTCATTCTAAGGCCTCAGTTTGTTAAAAATATTTGAGGATGGAGATTAGCACATCATAAAAATAACAAGGCATGCAGAAAGAAGACATTATGAGCTCGATGTCACAACTGCCGGTGTTAGTCTTTCTGACAGAAGCTGGAAAACACCGGCGTTTGCTCTATTTAAAGAAACGAGTTTGACAGTACCTGCAAGAGGCTAGCAGAATATTTTCAAGTGGTAAGACATTTCTTTTGGATGTGGGTATTAGAGGTGTAAATAAGCACAGGTGTGTGTCTGTACAACACATGTATGTGCACACACATACTTGTGCGCAGGGTATGGATGTGTGTACATGTATGCCTAGTATGTGTATGTACAGGTGTGTCGTAAGCATGTGTGCATGTACGCATGTGTATACACATATGTGTATATGTGTACACATATGTGGGGTGTGTGTGTGTCTGTATCTGTGTGTGCATGCACACACGTGTGCTTGTGCGTATCCATACCAAGGCCAGCTGAGATGTCAGGTGTACTCCTGTATTTCTCTCTGCTTTATTCCTTTAGCACAGTGTCTCTCTTTGAACCTAGACCTTGCTGGTTTTCATCTAGGAAGATAGCCAGCTACACAGAGATTCTGTCACATCTCTAGCCACTCCCAACTCTGACCCTAGAGGCTGGTCTTAGAGGCAGGTACAGCCACACTCAGAATTTTACATGGGTGTTGGAGGCCTGAACTTGGGTCCCCAAACTTTTGCGTCCTGCACTACAATCTACCAAGCTATCTCCCAAGCCCACAAGGCAAATTAAAAAAAAAAAAAGCAAATAAAAGGAAAGAAAAAATAAACAAAAAAGAAACAAAAAAAATTAACTATAACATCCAGAAATGAAAAAGACAACCATGTGAAATTAAAAGGTAAACAGATGGGCTGCAGAGGAGACACACCAGGAGAGTCTCAGCGAGACACCAGGAACAGGTATTCAGAAACTTGTACTGTAAAAACCAGGGTGATTCTGTGCCTACTAGTGAGAATTAGAGGTACATCTTCCATTGTTTTTGCTTTTCGAGACAGGGTTTCTCTGTGCTGTCCTGACTGTCCTGAAACTCACTCTGTAGACCAGGCTGGCCTTGAACTTAGAAATCCGCCTGCCTCTGCCTCCCAAGTGCTGGGATTACAGGTGTGCGCCACCACTGCCCAGCCTTGTATTTAGTTTTTATAATAGTGATGAATGTATTATATGATAAGATAAGGGGACTGATAGCCAAACACACAAAAAACTACATTTCAATAATAAAGTCTGCTGGGCGTGGCTGGGCATGGGTGGGCCCGGTGGCCCACTCCTTTGATCCCAGCACTTGGGAGGCAGAGGCAGGCAGCTAGCTCTCTCCAAATTTGAGGTCAGCCTGGTCTACATTATCAATGCACCTGGTACATTTAGATACATGAAGGTAAACACTCATACACACAAAGTAAGAAATAAAAACATCTGCCGGGCGTGGTGGCGCACGCCTTTAATCCCAGCACTCAGGAGGCAGAGGCAGGTGGATTTCTGAGTTCGAGGCCAGCCTGGTCTACAAAGTGAGTTCCAGGACAGCCAGGGCTACACAGAGAAACCCTGCTCGGAAAAAAAAAAAAAAAAAAAAAAAAAGAAATAAAAACATCTTAAAAAATGAAAACGGAGGGAGCAAGAGAGAGAGAGAGAGAGAGAGAGAGAGAGAGAGAGAGAGAGAGATGGCTCAGACGTTAAGATCTCTCTGGCTTCTCTTCCAGAGGTCCTGAGTTCAGTTCCCAGCAACCACATGGTGGCTCACAGCCATCTGTAATGGGATCCAATGCCCTCTTTTGGCATTCAGGTGTACATGCAGACAGCAAAGAAAGAAAGAAGGAAGGAAGGAAGGAAGGAAGGAAGGAAGGAAGGAAGGAAGGAAGGAAGGAAGGAAGGAAAGAAAGAAAGAAAGAAAGACCAAAATCTATAAGTCGTAACAACAGAGAGGGCAAGGATGATTTGACACACGCAACCAATAAACTTGTCACATTAACAGAATGATAGACAGAAAGGCTGTATGATCATCTTGACATCAGACACAGGAAGAATACATGCTATTCTGTGATGGTGCATGTCTGTAATCCCAGCCCTCAGGAGGCAGAGGCAGGTAGGTCTCTGTGACTTTGAGGCCAGCCTGTTCAACATATTTTTAATTTGTAATTTAGTGAGTTCTGAGAAGGGTAGGCAGGTTCTTTGACAGGTTTCAAATTGGGAGTTAAGGAGACTAGGCCTAAATCTGTTTCTGAGAACTGGGCAATTCCAGGCAAGTCCTCAGAAGCTGCCCCGCCCATCACCTGGCCAGAGGCAAGGACAATGGGTCAGCAGCAGTTTCCAGACCTCCTCAGCAGGTTCCTAGCCCTCACACCCAGGTAAAGGAATGTCCTAGAGATGGACCCAACAGTAAACACAGAGGTCACCTACCCTGGAATTCCCTACTGTGCTTTAAATCAGGCCTGTGAGCTCACCTGGGTGTGTCTCTCTATGGACTTATGCAGAATAAATCACTCTTTGTGTTTACATACTATTTGATTCCAGGGTATCATTTTTCGGTGAATGATAGACCCTTATAGGTTCCAGTAAAAAAAAAAAAAAAAGGGAAGAAGGGAGGGAGGGAGGGAAAGAAAACAGAGACAGAAGGAAGAAAGGACAGGCACAGAGGGACACATTTCACAACATAGGCTGTGTGTACTGAGTAGGAAGAGCTGAAACCATTCCTTGAGGTCAGGAGCAACAGGAGGACGTAACCTTCACACTCGTACTCAAAGCAGTGCTTCAGTCCTGACAGAAGGATCCAACACGAGAAGGAAATCAAGGGCAACCAACCAAACTGCAGAGAACACGGCTAACCACAGAGAACACGACTGACCGCAGAGAGCACGGCTGACCGCAGAGAGCACAGCTAACCACAGAGAACACGGCTGACCGCAGAGAGCACGGCTAACCACAGAGAACACGGCTGACCGCAGAGAGCACGGCTGACCTCAGAGAGCACGGCTGACCACAGAGAGCACGGCTGACCACAGAGAGCACGGCTGACCGCAGAGAGGGTTTTTATGTTTGCTTTGTTGTTTTCCAGACAGGGTTTCTCTGTGTAGCCCTGGCTGTCAGAGAACTCATTCTGTAGACCAGGCTGGTCTTGAACTCACAGAGATCCACCTGCCTCTGATTCCCTGAGTGCTGGATCTTAAGGTGTGTGCCACCACACTCAGCTGATAGTCTTAACTTTAAAACAAGGTCATTTCTATTTTTATGTGTATGGGTATTTGGTCTGTTTGTATGTCTGTGCACCAGATGTGTGCCTGGTGCCTGGAGAAGCCAGAATAGTGGACTGGATCATGTTGTGGTTTGAATGAAAATGCCCCCCACCCTCACCCCTGTAGGCTCTTAGGGAGTGGTGGTATATGACAGGATTAGCAGGTGTGGCCTAGTTGGAGGAAGTGTACTGCTGGGGTGGGCTCCGGGGTTTCAGAAGCCAGGCCCGAGTTTCATTCCTCTCTTCCTGCCTGTGCATCTGGATGTAGAGCCCTGACTCCTTCTCCAGCACTGTGTCTGCTTATGTGTAGCCATGCTTCCTGCCCTGGTGATAACGCACTGAGACTCTAAAACTATAAGGCAGCCCTAACTAAATGCTTTCCTTTTTTGTTTTTTGTTTTTTGTTTTTTCGAGAAATGTTTTCCTTTCTAAGAGTTGCCTTGGACATGGTGTCTCTTCATAGCAATAGAACAATGACTAAGGCAGTCAGTCCCCTGCAACCAGGGTGAGCTGCCACGTGAGGGCGGGGTTTGAACCTGGGTTCTCTGGAAGAATAGCCAGTGCTGAGCCATCTCTCCAGTCACTATATAAGAAAGCTTAAGGGTTTCATTAATAAATAAAAACCTACCAAAATTGATAAAAGAAAAAAAAATGATGTAAGAATTTAGTAATGCTGCCAAGCACAAAAATCAACATTAAAAAAAATAAGTATAAGTTAGACTTGGCCCTGCAAACTACAATCCCGGGCTTAGGAGGCTACGGTAGGATGCTGACAAATGCAGAGCCTGTTTACACTACAGAGTAAGTTTAAGAATAGTCTAGCCAACCGGGCATGGTGGCGCACGCCTTTAATCCCAGCACTCGGGAGGCAGAGGCAGGCGGATTTCTGAGTTCGAGGCCAGCCTGGTCTACAAAGTGAGTTCCAGGACAGCCAGGGCTATACAGAGAAACCCTGTCTCAAAAAACCAAAAAAAAAAAAAAAAAAAAAAAAAAAGAATAGTCTAGCCAAATTAGTGAGTTTATGTTGCAAAATAGTAAAGTCAAAAGAAGGCCGGTGGTGTAGCTCAGTGGTTGATGAGTAAGGCCCTCAGGTCAATCAGCGGTGCAGTAAGAGGAAAAAGGACAGCCAGAGTAAGCTGGGCACCGAGGTGTGCGCCTGCAGACCCAGCTAGGCCAGGCACTGTGGTGACCCAGCTACTTGCAGGCATCACTTGGGCTCACAAGTCCAAACCTGGGAACATACCAAGACTCTCTCAGAAGACAAAAGCAAACTCAAAGAAAAATTCTAGGACCATTAGTATGTATAGACAACAAATTTGCAGAAAAATAAAGAAGACATTCCCACCCATAATGAACATAAACAATAACAGGCTCAGGAATACACTGAAGGGGAGGAGCAATGCGTCTCTGGGGAGGAAATCACAAAGCACTGGCAGGACAGACGGAAGACTGTGACCCCATGTCCACGGGTCGACTGAAGGAATATTATATAAACGCCTACACTACCTAAGGTAACCCCACCAATCCAATATAATTCCTGTTGAAACAGTGTTGTAGTAAACACAGGCATCCTATCAAAATACTAAATGCCGTCCTTCACAAAACAGGAAATAAAAACAAGCACCAGCACCTGTGGATGGATCCACAGACTGCTCTGTTCTGTTCTTTTTTTTTTTTTTTTTTTTTTTTTGGTTTTTCGAGACAGGGTTTCTCTGTGTAGCCCTGGCTGTCCTGGAACTCACTTTGTAGACCAGGCTAGCCTCAAACTCAGAAATCTGCCTGCTTCTGCCTCCCAAATGCTGGGATTAAAGACATGTGCCACCACTGCCCAGCTAAGGACAACATTTCTTTCTTTCTTTTTTTTTTTTTTTTTTTTTGGTTTTTCGAGACAGGGTTTCTCTGTATAGCCCTGGCTGTCCTGGAACTCACTTTGTAGACCAGGCTGGCCTTGAACTCAGAAATCCACCTGCCTCTGCCTCCCGAGTGCTGAGATTAAAGGCGTGCGCCACCACGCCAGGCTTTAAGGACAACATTTAATTGGAGCTGGCTTACAGGTCCAAAGGTTCAATCCATTATCATCAAGGTGGGAGCATGGCAGCATCCAGGCAGGCATGATGCAGGAGGAGCTGAGAGTTCTACATCTTCATCTGAAGGTTGCTAGCAGAATACCTCCAGGCAGGAAGCCCACACTCACAGTGACACACCCACTCCATCAGGGCCACACCATCTAATAGTGTCACTCCTTGGGCAGAGCATATACAAACCATCACACATAGCAAAGTAAGAAGAACACAGACAACATGTAGATAGAGCAGTGCAAAAGCAAGTCCTCCAATGGGACAGAGTCTAGACACAGGTGCAACTCAGCCCCTAACATCCTGAGGTACCTGACCTTCAGACAAGTAAATGACCCAAATCTAAGGGATACAAGTCAAACCACAGGGAGGTACCATTCTTCCATGGCCTGTGGTTCAAGGACAAGCCCCAGCAAATGTTCACAAGATGTGAAAGATGGTTGGAAATATAAATTAACACAGTCATTGTGGGGTTCCCTCAACAAACTGAAACAGAGTCACCATCTGACCTAGCAAAGTCCAGTCTGTGATGTACCCACAGGAGGCATGCACATGCCTGTGTTTACTACAACACTGTTTCAACAGGAAAGACAGAAAATCAACTGTGGTATCCACTGAGAAAGAATAAACACAGGCAACGTGGCACCCAATTATTAATCTCTATTAGTGATCCATAAAATGCTAAAGTCATTTGTGAAAACACAGGGTAACTGAAGGACCGCTATGTTAAGTAAAGTAAACGGAGCCGAGGATCACAAAGGCTGCGTGTTCTGAGGACGACAGCACGGTGCCCAAATGGCCGGCCCCACAGAGCACGGTGCCCAAAGTGCCCAAACGGCTGGCCCCACAGAGCACGGTGCCCAAACGGCTGGCCCCACAGAGCACGGTGCCCAAACGGCTGGCCCCACAGA
>LR756406.1:1814032-1875431 GCA_902729485.2 Mus minutoides | reverse complement strand
GGGTCTAAGGCTTTCCTCCTTGTCAAGAATACACACCCTGGAGTGGTTTGAATATGCTTGGCCCAGGGAGTGGCACTACTGGGAGATGTGGTCTTGTTGGAGTAGATGTGTCACTGTGGGTGGGCTTTGAGGTCCTAACTTAAGCTCCTCCCATCTCGGAAGAGAGCTTCCTCCTAGCTGTCTGAGAATGCCAGTCTTTCCTGGTTGCCTTTGAATCAAGATGTAGAACTCTCAGGGCTGGTGAGATGGCTCAGCGGGTAAGAGCACCCGACTGCTCTTCCGAAGGTGATGAGTTCAAATCCCACCAACCACATGGTGGCTTACAACCACCCGTAATGAGATCTGATGCCCTCCTCTGGTGCATCTGAAGTCAGCTATAGTGTACTTATGAATAATAATAAATGAATCCTTGAATCCTTGGACCGGAGAGAGCTGGAACCCTGGAACTGAGCAAGTGGGGCTGGCTGGAGCGAGCAGGAAACGAGGTCCGGAAGGAGGGGGAAAAAAAAAGATGCAGAACTCTCAGCTTCTTCTCCAGCACCATGCCTGCCTAGATGCTGCCATGCTTCCTGCTGTGATGAGAATGGGCTGAACCTCTGAACCTGTAAGGCAGCCCCAATTAAATGTTGTCCTTATAAGACTTGCCTTGGTCATGGTGTCTGTTCACAGCAATGGAAACCCAAACTAAGACACACCCACTCACTAATTTATTCACTTCTTAAACATTTACTTCGACAGGGATTTACTAATCACTTCTCTGTGAGGTGCCCGCTAGGATCTGAGGCTGGGGAGCTGCTGCAGGCATTGTGGCCTGTGTCATAGTCTGGTATGGATTCTAAAGGATTTTTTTTTACATAAAAATTTCACAGGACATGGCTCTCCAGCCCAGAGCACATTGCACCTGGACTCTCCAAATTTATATCCTCTGTTCTGACACAATCATGCCAGCCAATCACCCCAATGTCTTAACAGCTCTGATATCATGTCAGACATCTGAAGTTCAAAGTCAGCTGTACTGGATGTGGGTGAGGCTCAGGTTCCATCTCAATGCTGCTTTCCACTCTCGAACCTATAAAATCCAGGCATTTCTGTGTTCCGGAATACAGTGGTGGGTTAGGTACAGGACAGACACTCCACCCAACAACAAGAAATAGGAAAGGACTTATAGGACCTAGGTGACGCCAAACCCAGCAGGGCAAGTTCCACCAGACAGGGAGGTCTGAGGGTGGCCGCTGAGTAAGTTTTTCCATCCTGAAGGGAAACTCCTTAAACAGGAAGGTAAACAACTCTAACTTCAGGAAGTCCCTGAAACTAAGCAGATTTACTTGGCCCCTCCCTCTTGTAGTAAAGGCTGAGAGACCCTCTCAGACAAAGTGCGGTGAGCAGTACAGAAGATTCCCAGAGGAGAAAAGCTACATGGAGACTTACGTCAGACCAGCTGCTCCGGGGAAATGGTTTAGACCAGAGTCACTTGGGAAGAACACCCCAGCCCTGTTGAGCTGTCTGCAGGCTGTGCAGTGTGCTCCAGGTTCCCTGCCTTGTGAGCTGTCACCCATGCTGAGGTGGACTTTGGTGACACAGCTATCTTTGAGTCATTTCTGCTCTTGTAAATGACCCCTCACCCAGATTCCTGTAAGTAACCCCAATAAAACTCATTGGCTAAAACTAAGTTGGACTTTGGTCGTATTCATACTTTGGTCTGTCACGAGTTTCCTATCTTGGGGGAGTAGATGTGTGTGTTTTCAAGAAAATGTTTTGTCATACAGCAGTAACTTTCTGGCACCAAGCTCTTGCCCTCTAGGTCCATGGGACAGGGCCCTTCTGGATACACAAGGGTGTGTTTTATTCTTTAAATCTGCTGGGGTAGCGGCCACACCTTTACCCAGGCAGAAGGCTCTGCAGTGTGCCAGGCAGGGACAGAGGGTTCAGAGCAAGTCTGGGACCATGCCTCTGGTGACTCTGCTGTAGGAAAACTTTATTCTTATATCTACCACCCTTCTCCATCCCAATCCTGTCCAACCCCCCAACACGAGCTAGGAGGAAAAAGAAGGCTAGAGGGGGAAGGAGGTGTCATCTCGTTAGACTGCCTCCTGCGGATCAGGGGTGTCGTGTACCTTGGGGGCAAGTCCAGTCTTCACTGTCAGGATATACGGTTTCTTCTTCATGTCTCTTTACTCAGCAACCAGGAGCAGCAGGGGGAGCAGCCGCCATCACAGGCCCTCTCTGGGCTCCTTTCAAGAGTCCCTAGAATTCTAAACATAAGCGATCTACAGGGGGCAAAAATCACACCTCTCCTAGAGCATGAGACAAATCATAGCAGCTATGGACAATCTGAAGCTCTCTGTGGTGTGCTCACAGACTGTCTCTGTCTTTTCTCCTTTGGAGACAGGATTTCACTGTGTAGTCCAGGCTCTGTCTCAGCTTCCCGGATGCTGGGATTAGAGTTCTCTCAGCTTCCCGGATGCTGGGATTAGAGTTCCGTACCACCATGTCTGCTCTCTGAGGCATCTGTCTGGGATGGAGAAGACAAGGCCTGTGGGACCTTTGTTGTCTTGACTATAACTAGTTCCTGACTTCTGCTTGAGAGTGAATCTCCTCAGATGGTCACCTGAGCATATCTGGGTTCTCTCTGGAAAACCCTCTCATTTTAACTCGGAGGGTTTACCAACCCTGCAACTTCTGCTTCCCTGTGCTGAACGCTGCCTGCTAAGAAGCAGTCAGGGGACCAGGCGGCGCCTTCCGCAGTTCAGAATGCTAAATGTCCTCTAGTGTGGCTCACAGCTATGAGACAGTCACACAGTCCATTCAGTCCACCTGGTTAGAACGCTGTGCCTGTCTCCTATCCCAGCTCAGTCTTTGCTTCTGGCCAGGGCCTCAGCATGGCCCTTACACAGTATGGCTGTGTCTGCAGTGCCAGTTTGAGGTCACCTGGGACCGGATGAGAAGATGGAGCCTTTTCTATAGCTCCCACTTTCCCCTGCTCCTGCTGGATACTCTTAGGGTCCAGCAAGGCCCTGGAGGATTTTGGCTTTGCACCTCCAAAATCTTCCAGGCTTTGACTATCCCCACTCCAAGCTGCCTCTGTGTCTCTATGCATGCGTTATAGCGGCACTCCAACCCTGCATGTCCAACCCTGGATGGGAGATGGCTCTGTAGGAGATGTGCCGGCCATGCAAGCATGATGCTGGAGTTTGGATCCCTAGCACCCACGTGATGCTGGATGGGCATGGCGGCCCTGTGTAATCTCAGCAGGCTGGAAGCAGAAAACGGGATTGCTGGTACAAGCCGGCTAGGCTAGATTAGCTGGATTGGTGAGCTCTGGGTTCAATTGAGAAACCTTGCCTCAGTGTTTGGGGTGCAGAGTGATCAGGAAGACAGGTCGTGTCAGCCTTTGCACACGTGCATGTACATCCCCTCACGTGTGCCCACACACATGAAAAAATGCATACAGACATGCAGTGTACATCACATCCACACACACAAAAAGATTTCAACACACGATTTTGGAGCCTTGGACATTGAGCTGAGAACGCACTCCTTTGAGCACTGGTGTTGCTGTTATGACCACATACGTGTATGTGTTTTATGTTCCTTCCCTCTGCAGGGCTCAAGGACAGCCCTCATGGTGGAAATATGGAATCCGAACTCCACAGTAGAGGCAGGAAAGCCCTCCTACTCAGGTGCTCAGGCTTGACACCCCAAATAGAGGCCATGGCTTCAAGTAATTTGGGTAGGCATCCCAGGTTCTCAAGTGCTAAATATTGAAGGTGTTGCAGGACATTTGATCACACTGTGAATCCTGAGATTGTGCTGATTACTGAAAAACCTGTTTCTAGTTGTGGTGTGGCTCAGCCCGTGAGTACAAGGGACACACACACACACACACACACATACACACACACACCTTTAGTCCCTCTGGCCAGAATACAGACATGCCCTTAGTACACATCATTAATCCCAAATAATGAAGGTAAAGTTAGTTTGTAGAAGGAAGCACTTATGTTTGAATGTGATGTCTAATTGAGTGGCAGACACAGTGATAAATCAGAGAGAGACTTGACAGAACAGGATCCGCCCAACTCTCAGGAAAAGAGAGAGGAAAGGGAAGCTACTTAAGGGAGCATTGCTGAGGGGGGAGGGGGAGGGAGAGGGGAGANGAGGAGGAGGGGGAGAGGGAGAGAAAGGAGGAGGAGGCAGTTTTTTGGGATAGTTGTACAGAGACAGGTTGTAGACAGAGGACAGGCTACATACAGGTGAAGACATAATGAGCCAGAGAATGAGGAGACAGAAGATGAGAGTGGATTGCCAGAGCTAGTTTGAGGCCAAGCAGAGCAATTCAGTCAGAAGCTGAGAGAGAAGCCAGATTGAATCAGAGCGAGAGGGAGTTTGAGCCTGAACAGCTGAGCTGAATCAGCCAGCCAGAGTTCAGAAAGAACTAGGAAGGGGTGAACGTATTCCAGCAAGTCTCAGAAGCTGAAAATACTCTAGGACTAGATTAGATTATACAGTGACTAGAAGCTTTCGTGACCAGGTCTCAGTTAGAAGACTGAGGTGGTAAGCCTCAGAGATGACAATTGTACAGGAGAATAAAAGTTACTTTTACAAGAAGGTAAATAACTGGGGAAACCAGCCATGATCCTTCTAGGTGGAGGTCTGTCAAAGGATGGGGCCTAAGTATACATGTTCAAAGTTCTGGTCCAGGGAGGGAGACTGGCTGTGTGCAGTGGCATGTGAGCTGACCTTTCAACCCCAGTCTCCTCTCCAGAGGGGACTAATATTGGTCTCCCAGCACAGGTATAAGGATTGACTTCTTGGTATTCTCACAAGCAGTATGTCCTAGCGTTCCTGGTGTAGCTATAACTACACGTCAGCTCTACCCCACACCTCTTTAGTGCAGGCACCTCTTCCTGCCCCTTCAGTATACGGAATTGTGCAGGCACCTCTGCCTGCCCCTTCAGTATATGGAATCTTCCTGAGTGTTTGGTTGGAGGAGGATTTTCTGGTTCCGGCACCTTCTGAGCAGATGCGTTCTCTACAACATCACTGTCTTGGGCGCTCTGAGCTTTCTGGAGCACAGGGTTTCGTAGCTGCGGTGTAAACCTCTGTCCCGCAGCTCTCGTGGTGGCCTCTTGTGACACACCCTTGTCCCACTCAGCAAGCCTTCCTCTTGTCATGCCAGCTTCTTGGAACCTGCTCACAGGTCCCCAAATAGCCCTGTGCCCTGTTGCAACCTGTCTGTGACACCCCTTCTTTCCAACCTTCTCCTCCATTTGTCCCTCTGTCCCCAAAGTATCTAACAGGAAGGAGCACCATGAGTGTTGGGCTTCTCAGAGCTGAGGGATAGATGTGGCCCCGAATTCTGCACAGGGTCCCCAGGCCTAAGTGCAGGACCACGTGTAATGGGATTTAGATAGTGTAGTCTTTTGTATATGTTTGGCCCAGGGAATGGCGTTATTAGAGGGTGTGGCTTTGTTGGAGTAGGTGTGTCACTGTGGGTGTGGGCTTTCAGATCCTCATCCTAGCTGCTTGGAAGTCAGTCTTCCACTAGCAGCCTTCAGATGAAGATGTAGAACTCTCAGCTCCTCCTGCCTGGATGCTACCATGTTCCTGCCTTGGTGATAATGAACTGAACCTCTGAACCTGTAAGCCAGCCCCAATTAAATGTTGTCCTTTATCAGACTTGCCTTGGTCCTGGTGTCTGTCACAGCAGTAAAACCCCAGCTAAAACTGGTAGCTAGGCAGGAGGCTTTCTGGTGTCATAAGGGCCCATCCCAATGTGTGGTCCTGTAGAAACTCCAGATCTGGCTTAGAGCCTCAGCCATCTGGACAAAAGCCTGTGCATTTGCCAGACCCTTTGTTTGTTGTTTGTTTATTTTTGTTTTGGAGACAAGATTTCTCTGTGTGGCCCTCCCTGGCTGTGCTGGAACTCACTTGTAGAACAGGTTGGCTTCGAACTCAGAGATCCTTCTGCTTTTGTCTAAGTGCTGCGATTAAAGGCATAAAGGTGTGTGTTGCAGCCACTGTCACACATCCCGTCCCCCGCTGGACCCTTTTTGGGCTCACCCTAGGGCACACACGTTCAGCAGCTCACAGGTGGATAGGGCATCTTTGAAAGATTTCCTCTGAAATGTCTACATGGCTTGGGGTTCCCAGGGTGACCATTGTGGTGATGAGCCTTCTGTTAAGGGTCACTGCATGATCTCAAACTTCAGTTTTCATCTGAAAAATAGAAACACCAAATACCTCGTGGGTAGTTGCAAGGATGGAGCTAATAACAGCCAACAAGCTTATACACTCAGTGATGGGTGTTTTCTGTGGCCCAAGATACTAAAAACAACTATGATCCTTGAGCGCCATCTGGTGTTCAAAGCCTATCATTGCATCTTGGAGTTCTCAGCTGGGTGATTTTTCTCAAGTTATTAGGCCTTCACCCCTCTTCCTTTGCCCCATGTCAGCCTTCTGGTCTTTCTGCAGGCAGCCTATTCCTGGAAGGTGGACAGGATGTGTCAGCATAGGCCACTCTACTCCCACCCTGCTAAGGACGCTTGGGAACAATCTTCTGTCCCTGGTGCCCTTTAGGCTGATAAACAGGCTTTGAGGACAACCTTGTTCAGTCTCCTTTCTCTGGTTGGTGATGAGGGCTGCATGCTAGATTTTCCATTGTGTGTGTGTATGTGTGCAGGTGTGCACACAAGTGTGTGCATGTGGGTGTGTTCATTGGTTTGTGAACATGTGGACACCAGAGACCAATGTTGAATATCTTCCTCTATCTTTCTCCATCTTACCTTTTGAAGCAGTCTCTCACTGAACTTTCAGCTGGCCCTTTTGGCTTGAATGACTGGCCAGCAAGATCCTGAGCTCGCCTGTCTCTACTCCACCTTTGCTGCCTGCAACCCAGTGCTGGGGCTCTGAACTAGGCTTTCTTTTTCAGTCCTCACTCCCTCGCTTGAGACCCTGTTGACTGACTGAGCTGGCTTGGTCATTTAACTGTGTCTGTGTGTGTGTATGAGTATGTTAGTGCAGGTATCCACAGAGGCCAGAAGGGGCTGTCAACATCCTGGGCTTGGAGTTACAGACAGTTGGAAGCCACCCTCCATAAATGCTGGGACATGAGTTGGGGTCCCCTGAAGACTTTTAATTGCTGAGCTAATTCTCCAGCCTATTTTTTTCTTTTTTTAAAATAATGGATATTTTATATATTTACATTTCAAATGTTATCCCCTTTCCAGGTTTCCCCCTGCAAACCTCCATCCCACCCCCTTTCCCTGCTTCTGTGAGGATGCTCCCCCACCCACCCACCCACTCCTGCTTCAATGCCCTAGCATGCCTCTACACTGGGGCATCAAGCCTTCACAGGACCAAGGGCCTCCCCTTCCATCGATGCCTGATAAGGCCCCTTCAGCTCCTTCAGTCCTTCTCCTAACTCCTTCATTGGGGTCCCTGTGCTCTCAGTCCGATGGTTGGCTGCAAGCATCCGCATCTGTAATGGACAGGATCTGGCAGAGTCTCTCAGGAGACAGCTGTATAAGGCTCCTGTCAGCAAGCACTTCTTGGCATCCTTGTCTGGGTTTGGTGTCTGCATGTGGGATGGATCGCCAGGTGGGGCAGTCTCTGGATGGCCTTTCCTTCAGTCTCTGTCCCACTCTTTGTCCCTGTGTTTCCCTTTATACAGGAGCAATTCTGGGTTAAAATTTTGGAAATGGGAGGGTGGCCCCATCCCTCAATGAGGGGTGGGGGATGCCTAACCTCTGGATATGGTCTCGACAACTTCTCCTTCCCCTTTGTGGAATATTTCATCTACTGTCATCCCTGTGGGGTCCTGGGAGGCTCTTGGTTTCCTGGCATCTGGGACTTTCTGGTTGCTACCCCTAGTTCCCCATCCCCCATTGCTACACACCTCTGTTCAACTTCCTGGCACTCACTCTGTAGACCAGGCTGGCCTTTCCTGGCACTCACTCTGTAGACCAGGCTGGCCTTGAACTCAGAAATCCGCCTGCCACTCCATCCCAAGTGCTGGGATTAAAGGTGTGCGCCACCACGCCTGGCTTCCAACCTATTTTTAAAACAAGCTTTATTTTATTTTTAATTATGTGTATATGTGGTTATGTGTACATAAGTGCCAAGAGATAAAATTAACTTCAAACTTGTTGATTTTTTTCAATTATGTTTTCTACTTAATTTCTGCCATATATTTTTATAATTTCTTTTAGTTTTTTCTTTTTCTAGCTCCCCCACTCCCTGTACCTTTTTTGAGACAGTCTCATCATGCCGAGAACTTGCCGTGCAGACCAGGCTGGCCTCAGACTCACAGAGCTCCTCCTGCCTCTGCCTCCCGAGTGCTGAGATCAGGCGCACACCGCCATGCCCAACCTAAATTGTGAGTTTGAACATATGGGCAGACTCATGCTGTTTCTGCAGCGATTGATAAAATCGTATGGTTTTCCTCTTTCATTTGTTAGTATGGTGGGTTGCTCTGGACTCAGATCTACTTGGCAGAGATGCCTTTGATGTCTTTCTGGAATCGTTTGACAGCTTTATGCTGTGGATTTTCATATTTATATTTTCAAGGGCTTTGGTTTAGTTTCGGCCTCCCGTACTGACTTTTTGTCTCCTCTTCTCCTCCCTCTTCCCCTCCCTCTTCTCCTCCTTTGTACCAGAATAATTACTTGCTTTATGAAATGAGTTTGGAAAGCTTCCCCTCTTTTCCAGTTTGCGGGGAGACTAGATAGAACCCTGTGATTTCTTCCATAGAAAGATGATAGATGTTGCCTGTGGAGACGGCTGGCCCTGATTTTGTTGTTAGAACAACTTGGAGGACCAATTCATTTCTCTCAGGTGGATAAAAGACTGCCAAGTTATCCATTTCCCCCCTTGGGTGAGTTTGTAGATCTTGTGACTTCCAGAATGGGCTGTTTTATTGCCGTTGTTGGATCTGCCTGTCTGGAGTCGTGTGTTTAATGCCCTATTAATGTGGCGGCCATTGTCTGTGAGGCCTTTCTCAATGCCACACTGCTTTAGTTTCTACTATTGATAACTCAGTCTCTTATTTCAGTAATTCTTTCTTTATATTCTTGTCAGCTCGGCTAGAGGCGCATTGTTTTACTGATTGTTGAAGCTCATTGCTTTTTTGTTTTGTTTTTTGGTGTCTGTGGTTGTAGTTGTCATTTTTTTTTCTATATGCTGTGGCTTTGTATCTCTTTCCCCCAGTGGCTCTAGATGGAGGTTTAGGTGGCTTAGGTGGCCAGTATGAGACCGTCATCTCCTCTAATATGAGAATGTATACTGTGTTTGGAATGTCTGCATGTGTCTCAGGGTTGAAGGTAGTCACATGTGTATAGATGCATGTATGTGTATGCATGCGTGTGCATGTGTGAGCAGGTATGTGCTTGTGTCTCTGTGTTTGGAAAGCTTCCCCTCTTTTCCAGTTTGCGGGGAGACTAGATAGAACCCTGTGATTTCTTCCATAGAATGTGTATGTTTTGTACAGACACATGTGTGAACAGACATGTGCTTGTGTCTGTGTGTGTGTGAGTGTGCATGCATTGTGTTAGGAGTATGCGTGTGTGTGTGTGTGTTGTGCAGATATGTGTGTGTGTCTGTGTGTGTGTGAGTGTGCATGCATTGTGTTAGGAGTATGCGTGTGTGTGTGTGTGTGTGTGTGTGTGTGTGTGCCTGTGTGTGGTGTGTGTGCATGCATTGTGTGATCGGGCATGTGTAGGTTACAGGACAGCCTCCGATGTTAGTCTTCCAGGTTAAGGCGATTGTTACATGTGCCAGGCTGG
Source organism: Mus minutoides (assembly GCA_902729485.2). NCBI lineage: Eukaryota > Metazoa > Chordata > Mammalia > Rodentia > Muridae > Mus > Mus minutoides. Next base: position 1,865,649 of record LR756406.1, on the reverse strand, counting down.
CTGGTCCTCAATCCTCCAGGCTTGCTCCTGTGTTCTCTGCCCATATACTATATGAACACTGCATTACAGATGTGAGCTGCAAGGCCCAGCTTCAAGTTGGCTCTAGGGATTCGAACTCAGATCAGTAGCAAGCACTTTACCCGCTAAGACATCTCTTCTCTCAGTCAGGCTCCAGGACTCCCCAGCCAGAGACTCGGGAGGAAGCAGTAGACTAGAGACTGTCGGAACTAGAGACTGAGAGGTAGCAGGCCACATGTCCGAACGTAGGCCAGGCCATTATTGTCGGGTTAGAATAGTTGAGAATCTTCCCAGTTATAGCATCAAAGCTTGTAATAAAATAAAAGGTCTCCATGTTCTTATTTGGGAGCTGGTGCACTGAGAAAAATCCCATTACATCCACATAAAAATCTGGGCATGGTAGTTCATGTCAATCATCCTAGCATGAGGGATGCAGACAGGCAGATTCCTGGAGCTCACAGGCCAGCCGGCTGCATAAAATCGGCAAGTTCCAGGTTCAGTGAGAGACTCTGTCTCAAACAGTAAGGTGGACAGGGACAGTGCGTGACACCTGATGTTGACCTCTGGTCTCATACGTGCAAACATAACCTGAGAGCTTCCAGGCATCTCCTATCTTGCATAGGAGTGCAGTGGTTACAGATGTGGGCTGTTGTAGCCCGGGCTACAAGGTGTGCTGCTTGGTCGTAACTGTCAACCTCACACAGCCTAGAATCACCAGGCAAGAAAGCCTGGAGTGGTTGCATAGATGAGGTTGGCCTGTGGGGATTGTCGTAGTCACTATAATTGATGTGGGAAGGTCCAGCCTGATGTGGGTGGCACCTGTTTCCCTGGTGTGGCCCCAGCCCTCCCTCACTGGATGTGAGTAGAGTAGGCGGGCCGAGTACTACGCATGCGTGTGTTCATCACTGGGCTGGGTACTACGCATGCGTGCTCCTGACTGGTGCTGCACCTTGACCCGGTGCTCTAAGCAGCTGCCATGCTGACTTCCCTGCAGTGGTGGACCGTGATCTGGGATTAGGAACTAAAGCTTCCCCACAGTTAATTTTTTGGTCGGGACATTTTATCTCAGGCACAGAAATGAAACGGGGCCGCATTAGTTCCAGGGAGTTCAGATGTTCACACTGTGGGGCAAGAACTGAACCGTCCACGCAGGCCCTTGGCCTTTTAGTGACTGGATATTTAACTTGCAGCCATGTCTTTTCTGACTGAGGTTTCTTCGGGGAGTTTCAGGCTCGTGGCCTTTATGCTGTTCATGTAGTTACTGATGGGTTTAGGTTTGTATCTGTGTAGTACCACCCAGTTGAATTATCATCTCTTGTATGTCCTTTCAGTTTCTAGAACCCTTCCACGTTTCTCTTCTTCCTTGTAAGCCGACGTTCTTTCTGTCTTTAAAGGTTGCGCAGGAGAGCCCAGCTCCTGAGTCTTACTCATTAAGGTGCAGTAGTGAGTTTTGCCTCTTTCTTTTCGCCAATTACGCTGAACTGTGTGGGACTGTTTTTTTTAAGTTCCTTTATTGTTAATATCTCTTCTTCCTACAGATTTTTTTGTTATTATTGCATTTATTCACTGGGAGGCTGTTCTCTCTCTCTACCCTGTGTGCCTGGACATGGAGCTCAGGTTGCCCGACGTGATGATGAGAGGTATCACCTGCTGAGCCATCTTGCTGGCCCCATGCATGTTCAACTTAGCACACACCTGTTTTTCGTAGCTCGGTCAATATCTATCAGGATTTAACGATGTGTTCTCTCTACGGGGTGATTCATTGTCTCCTGGGTTCTGCATCTGGCCTGACCTCTACCTTTCTGCCAGAAGAGCTCTGGGTCTGGTTTGTTTTAACAGGGACCCTTGCTCTAGACCCCACTACGCCTGCCATTGGGAGATTTCTTTTTTAATCTTTCTTTTTTCTTTTTCTTTTTCTTTTTCTTCCCCCCCCCCAATCTTTCTTACTGCTTGGTTCTCAGCTCCTCCCTGGGTCTGTCTGTCTGTCTGGAATCTGTCTGTGTCCAGGAATCGATCCAGTCATCTCTTTTGATTCTCTCTATTTCTGTGGCAGTAGTTGTACAGTCTCCTCATTCACTTCACAGTTTGTGTCTTTTCTCCATTTTCTGTCTGGTTAAAGGTTTGCCAATTACACAGGCGGCAGAGACGGGTGGGAGCTCTGAGGCCGAGGCTGCCCTGGTTTACTCTGGCTCAGCCAAACTCTAAGTCTTTTTTTTTTTTTTTTTTTTTTTTTCTTGAGACAGGGTTTCTCTGTATAGCCCTGGCTGTCCTGGAACTCACTTTGTAAACCAGGCTGGCCTTGAACTCAGAAATCTGCCTGCCCCTGCCTCCCAAGTGCTGGGATTAAAGGCGTGCGCCACCATCGCCCCTTTTAATTTCTTATTTGACCTGTTGGTTGCGTAATTCCCAATTGGTTATTTAATTACCACGTGTTTGTGAATCGTTTGATGTTCCTGGTGTTTTTAGCTTCTGTTTTCCTGTTCCTGGGGTCAGAGAAGCTGCCCTGGATACCACTTCAGGTCTCACTGGCTCAGTGGGCTGCCCAGCCACCCACACTGCCTCCCCAGGCAGAGGCGTCACTGATGTGGCTTGTGTTGAGTTCTTTGGATCAAATCTTGCTGGAGACCTCTGGCTTTCCCATTCCTGGGTGTCTACAGCTACCCTGGGGTTGGAAAGGTAGGCTATTTCCCTCCCCTCCCCTCCCCTCCCTCTCTCCCTCCCTTTATCTTCCTCTCCCTCCCGCTCCCGTCCCCTCTCCTGACTCCATCCCCCTACATTTCCTCAATCTAAACATTATTCTCAAGACATTTGAGTGAAACTGGGTCGCGTCTGCTGAGCAAAAGAACCTGAAAAATAATATTTAAAACGAACAGTCAGTCTTCATTTTCTCCATGGAACAGACGTGTGTTCCCTTCCACACTTCCATTTTCCTCATGTAGACTAGAAGCCAGAAGAAAGGGAGCACATGGATGCTGAGTGACTGCCCTGACAGCCAGTTGCAGCTGCACTGTCCCTTGTCATAGCCTTAAAAAATAGCCTTGCTATGACAGACGATCTGAAATTCCTTCCTTTCTTCCCTCTCTCCTTCCATCCCTTCTTTCCTTCTTTCTTATGTATCTATGTAGTGTATGTGTGTACACGTATGCATATAGGTGTACATGCATGTGTGCATTTGTGTGTGTATTTGTGTGTGAGTGTGTGTATTTGTGTGTGTATTTGTGTGTGTATGTGTGAATATGTGTATTTGTGTGTATGTGTTTGTATATGTGTGAGTGTGTGTATTTGTGTGTGAGTGTGTATTTGTGTGTGTATATATGAGTGTGTGTATTTGTGTGTGTATGTGTGTATTTGTGTGTATGTGTTTGTATATGTGTGAGTGTGTGTATTTGTGTGTATGTGTGTGTGTATTTGTGTGTGTGTAGGCCAGAAGTCACTGCTGGGTGTCTTCCTCCATCATCTTCCGCCTTAGTGTTTGAGACAGTTTGCTTACTGAGTCCAGATCTTACTGATTGGTCTGATAGGCCAGCCATGGAGCTCTGGGCATCCGCGTGCTCTGCTTCTCCCTCCCTGCAGTGATCAATTTATAGAAACTTGGGAGGTAAAGCCACCAGTCAGCTTTGTGTGGGTGCTGGGAATCTGAGCCCGTCTTCACGCCTGCCTCTCACACTTTACCACTGAGCAGTTCCTCTGGGCTTTTCTCATTGCCTGCTATGTACACACTGCACATGCATGTGTGTATGTGAGTGTGTATGCGAGTGTGTATGTGGGGAATAAACAGTTCTGGTCCATTTTCAGAATGAGATGCATGCAGAGTTTATTGGATAAGAGGGGAGGCGCCAAGCCCCTCTCTCCTTAGCTAGTAGCTCACGAGTGCTTATCTCAGAACTCTTGAGAGTTGGAAAGTTACAGGCTGTTAGCTGCATGAGAGCCCACATCAGAGACAGGGTTGAGGGTCAGTCTCAGGCCCACATTATTGGATGTAAAGATGAAGCTTTACATCCAAGTTAACAGGGTGTGGAGTATGGGGAAGGGGGCAGGCCTGGCCTATGGGAAGCGAGGACAGAACTTCTGATCTGAGGAACTCTGAAAACCATGACCTTACCCAAACCAACCACCATGGTGGGCATTTCTGTCTTTCCTCTGTGCTGGCATCCTTTCTGCAGAACGGGCCTTAACAACTGCTCTGCTCTACAGCTTGTTGTTGTCTTGCTTCCCATCCTTCCACCTGTCATCTGTCTGTCTGTCTGTCTGTCCGTCCCTCCTCCCCCCTCTCTCTCAGACTCACATTTCTATCAGCATTTGCTGTACTGACAGGTTTTTAGTACAACTGTACAATTAAGCATAGCAGCACATTTGGACTCCTACCTGCAGGCACATTGAATACAGTATGTTTTATGGACTGGAAGGAAATGCATATTTTAGAATTTAAATTTGCCACTGACAAGTTAATCTGAATAGTTCTGTTAAGCATTTCTATGGAAGAAGGAAAAATAAATAAAACTCAGACTATTTGTTACTGCTTTCGGCCATTTAGTGGCACTTTACAGTCTTTGGAATTCCCAGGATTAGGTAGAAAAACCTTTGGAATAAAGTTTTTTACGATAGAAACTTTCCAGCAGTCAAAACTGAGAGTGTTAAAACCACAGGCAAACACTTTTTTTTTTTTTTTTTTTTTTTTTTTTGAGACAGGGTTTCTCTATGTAGCCTGGAACTCACTCTGTAGACCAGGCTGGCCTTGAACTCAGAAATCCGCCTGCCTCTGCCTCCTGAGTGCTGGGATTAAAGGCGTGTGCCACCACCGCCTGGCACAAACACACTTTTGTAGAAACATTTCACTTTGGAAAAAGCACAGAACCACACAGACAGGATGAGAGTGGTGCTCAGCTCTGCCAGGAGAGGCCAAACACAAAAGGCACAAAGTCACCAGCCTCAGATCCTTGTTTAGACAGCAGACAGGAAGCAACGTTGCCATAGACAGCGCGTAGTTCTGTGGCAGCTTAGAGTCTTCAATTTCATGTCTAATGAACAAGAAGTTGAGTACAGTGTGTACATTAGAGGATTGTACATACATATATACATACATGGACATACACATATATATTACTGTATATATGTATGCACACATGCATATATTACTGTTACACATGTGCAATTTACACACAAATTTAATTACTGCATATACATGTATACACACATACATATTACTGTACACTAACTCTTTCATACATATATGCATACATGCATACACATGTATATACATGCATACATATATACATGCACATTACTGTATATACATGTATACACACATGCATACATACATATTACTATACACATTCATACATATACACATAGATGTATATACATACATATACAACACATTATTGTACATGCATACATATATGCATGTTATCGTACATGCATGCATGCATACATAATAGATAGTACTTGTTTCTATACTATACATGGGCTGGCACTGTGATCTCCACCACTGTAGTATGAAGGTGGCTGCCTTGTGCAGATCTGATTCCTGGCTCAGGAGACTCCCCTCCCCACTTCCTCCTTCTCTCTTTCTCCTCCCTCCTCTCCATTGTCCTCTCCTCTGTCATCCTTCCCAGATCCCTCCTCCTCTTTCTCCCACTTTCTCTACCTCTACCTCCTCCTCCTCCTCCTCCTCCTCCTCCTCCTCTCCTTTCTCTTCCTTTCCATCCCTCCCCGCCTCCCCCACTTGCCATGTTTGTCTCCACCATCCCAGCCCCCGTGGGCTTTGTCACACTCTGTCCACTTGGGCTGCTGCTGGAAGCTCTTCCCAGTGATCTAGAGTGTGAGGTGGGGTTTTGTTACAGGGTTAGAGACTGAAGTGTCCTATAAGGCATGGGGCCAGTTGTGCAGTTGTACCTCTCTCTGGGCTTCCGAGCAGGACGACTGATGGTCACCTCATGGCAAGAGATACAGTGTCCTCGGCAGAACAGGTTGTGGGGAAGATGGCCGTCCATCCCTTGTGTCCTGGTGTTTTAGGGACGCCTACTTCACAGAATTCCCTGTGTGGCTCTCCCTGTCATGTTCCTGAGAGGGCTTCCTTGAGTTCTTCATCTCTTTCCGTGGGCTATTTTGGTTTGTGAATAGCGACATAGGCGTGTGTGTGTGTGTGTGTGTGTGTGTGTGTGTGTGTTAAGGCTGGCACTCTGCTGTCTTGGTGACCTGTAAATGGTTTCCTACAGGCTGGTGGAGTGATGTCAGCGTGAGTGGATGGCACGGTGTGCCCTGTGTTCTGCACCTCTCAGCCATGGTTCTTTGCTCCCTCACATGCTTGGTGATCGCTGATAACTAATTCATCACTAGTCTTACTTAGGGTCATTCTCACTTTGAAGTGAGAACAATTCCACCCAGGGATGGCTGGTCTTACCCTTTGCCAGTGGCTGATGGAAGCACGTGTGGTCTTGCAAACCCACAGACAGGCTTGCCGTCCCTGCTGGAGTGGATTCTGGACTCCATGCCCCATCCTCACCAACAGAGTAGACGCACGGCTCTAGAGTGCAGCTGCCATCCGTCTGTCCTTGGGTCAGTTGGTGTCCTTCAGTTCTTTCCATGCCCGTTTCTAGTGGGGGTGCTCTGTGCAGAGGTTGACTCTGTAGTGTGTCTCAGGCACCATTTTTCATTTTAGTGTCCCTGTATGTAACTCAGTCTCACCTTGGGAGCAGGACGGTTGGTAGACATGCTGATAGGTCACACTCCTTCACACTCAGCCTTTGCAAAGGTCTTGGTAAATCATCCATAAGTTTAGGAAGTTCCCCAACATGTCATTCTAACTGATCTTTTCCACCATTGTCTTAATGCTGACACATTCTTTCTTTCTTGCAATAAAAACTTTTTGATGATAATGTGGAATTAAAAAGAACTCTAAACCTGTATCAGTGTTTAGCTTGCATGTATGTCTGTGCACATTGTGAGTGCAGTGCCCACAGAGGCCAGAAGATGGCGCCAGATCTCCTGGAACGGGAGTTGAAAGTGGTTGTGAGTCACCATGTGGGTGCAGGAATCATACCTGGCTCACCTGGAGGAGCAGCCAGTGATCTTAATGACTGAGGCATCTTTGTTGGATTTTTAAAGCTCATATTTAAGTAAAAAAAAAAAATTTCCATCTAAGGAAATGGAAACAGTTAATCCTGTTTTTCAGTGACCTAAGGAAGTTTTGCTGTTGGGGAAGTGCTGACATCACAGTTCAGTGGAGCAAACATCCAAGGTTTTCTTGGTCTGGAATACTTTGACTAGGAAATATTATCTGTCCGGGTAGATCGATGGCTCAGTGGTTAAGAGCACTTGCTACTCTTGGAGAGGACCTGGGTTTGATTGTCAACACCCACGTGGTGGCTTACAGTCATCCGTAACTCCAGTTTTAGGGGATCTGGTGCCCTCTTATGGCCTCTGTGGGCACTGTACACAGGTGGTGTGTATACATTCATGCAGGTATACAAACACTCACACACAGAGAGAAAACAAAAAGGAATATTATTCTTATCTGAGTGTGAGCTGGGCTGGTTTGTAGGATGCCTGGCTCAGCGAACTTACAGGGCTTCCTTCTCCTTTAGGCATTTTAAACATTAAAAGCAATCTGGAGTTTCACTTCTGCAGTCCCCAAGCCTAAGTAATTCAGGACAGTTTTCTAATGCCGGAGAAAAGAAATCCACTTCAAGGTATAGGGAGACTTAAAGAGACAACAAGAACATGAACGTGAGGTTTGGAGGCCTGAGAAGCACGCTCGGTGCCCTTTCCCAGAGAAGGCTAATTCCCTGTGGTGAGTACTCTGGGCTCAGTGATGCTGTTTACGAGGTGTTATGTCTTTTATAGTCTGCTTTAAAAAATAGTTTAATCTCTTTTAGGTTTTTTTTGGAAGTTAGAGATGTACTTCTACTTTTCCTGTGTGTGTGTAGGTCAGAGGTCAACTTTGGCATTTCCCCAGTTGCTCTCCATCTTATTTCTTCTTCTTCTTTTTTTTTTTTTTTGGACAGGGTTTTTCTGAGTAGCCCTAGCTGTCCTGGAACTCACTCTGTAGACCAGGCTGGCCTTGAACTCAGAAATCCTCCTGCCTCTGCCTCCCAAGTGCTGGGATTAAAGGCTCATGCGACCACTGCCCGGCTCCATCTTATTTTTTGAGATACCCCCACCCTCACCCCACCCCTGTGTCTCTCTGTGGTCCAGGAGCTTGCTGTTTTGGCTAGCCCAGCTGGCCAGCAAGCCCCAGGAGCCTCCTGTCTCCATCTTTACAGTGCTGGGTTCCAGGCATGTGCTGCCATATTCAGCGTCAGGGTTCAGCGCCCCGTCCCCACTTCCTGGTTTTGGTTTTTCTAGAGCTTCTTAGTGATACTGTGTTAAACTGTGTTTCTTCAGAAGGAAGCTGAGGCCGCCTGAGGTCTTTATGGAGGCCAAGCCGTTAGTGCGGGGCCGTGAAGGTGTGTGCCAGAGTGTTTCTCTATTAAATGGGAAAATTTGGAACGCAGACAGACAGAGGAAAATGTGTCGGGAGACACTGAGGGGAGAAATCCTGGTGGTCAGGGCCAGCCTTCCCTTGTGCTTCAAGCTGATGATGCGACTTATAGGAGCGTTGCCGCCTCGATTTCACACTCCTGGCTTCAGAGCTGTGGGGGAGCAAATTCCTGTTGTTGTAAGTCTCTGACTTGTGGGTCTCCTCTGTGCTGTGGCATCTAGAGAGAACAATTCCGCCCAGAAGGTAAGTGTGGGGTGCAGCTACTGATCCTTTGTTTGTTTGAGATCGCGTCTCTCTCTACAGTCCCACCTGCCCTGGATCTCACTGTGTAGACCAGGCTGGCCGTGAACTCCTAGAGATCTACCTGCCTCTGCCTCCCAAGGGCTGGGATTAAAGGTGTGCATCCCCATGCCAGCTAGAACTCCTGTTTCAGTGTGGAGTAAACTCCAGAGACCCAGGAGTGAGGATAGAGTGTAGGAACACAGGGTACAACTGATGGACGCTGAGGTGCGTGACTAATGGCCCTTCTTACGAGGGCATCTTTCCCAGGGCTGTGGACACTGAGTGTCCAGGCAGGAGGAGAAACAGGAGTCATTTCTTTACCACTCAGTGCCCAAGTCAGGTTCTCAAAGGCTTGCTCACCCCATGGGTATCATGTCCCTTGTGTGTCAAGAAGATGCTGTGAGTCCTGGGGTAAGGGGGCAAATGGAGTCCAGGGCAGGCCAGAGGTGAGGTGAGTCACACAGAGGGTGGGCAGGTGACACCATATGGAAGTAGGAGAGATGTAACAGCTGAAGCAAAACAGGTGGCTGCAAACAGGTGGCTGCAAACAGGTGGCTGCAAACAGGTGGCTGCAAACAGGTGGCTGCTCCAGACCCAGTGCTTGTGCTTCTCCAAAGTCCATACATTGAAGTCTTAGCCTAGGATGGAAGGCAGAGAGGCCTGGGGGGAAACTGAATGGAGGGAACCCGTCCTGTGGTTCGTCTTCCAGGATGTGCCTTCTAGGAAGAGGCAGAGACTCAATTCCTCCCTCTCTGTGTCATGGACTGGGGCAACAAGAAGCTGTCCCCTTCCAGAAAATGAGCAGCCTGGCACCCTGACCCGGGACTTTTCAGCCTTCAGAATGGAGAGAGAGTAAACCCCCAGTCTCAGCGCCTGGCAGCTGGGCTTGGGAAGACCCTGACAAAGGCCGGAAGGCAGGCAGGAGACCAAGTCTGTGGTGCTGAACCTCACAAGTGTGAGATTCCGTTCCATCCCTTCCTGATGGTTTCTGCCCAAACCCACGGTCTTGCTGATGGTCTCCTACAAACAACACTTATTTGAAGTTTATAAACGATAATTCCAATATCTAAGCACCTGTAGGAGTTCTACTATTTTGTCTATTTGTCTACATGCATTGGATTTCCTCTTTGGATAGTTTCTGTCTGACATATTAGTATTCATGATGTAGGAGGAATTCTAGCTGTGAGCCATATTTACCCTTCTGGACACCAGGAGGCGCAGGAGCTCCATCATTGCCAGGGTTCTACTGCAGCAAACAGGATTCAAAGGTGAATTTTTCCCCCATTTTAACTAAACCGGTGGACAAGCTCCTGCAGCATATGTACACTGACATCCTGGGTCCCCACCAAGCTACCTTCCTGCCCTTATGCATAGAGCTGGTTTTAAGCAGAAACAAAGCCAGAGGCATAGAAAATATCATTCAAAATTATGTAAGGGAATGTTCAGACACACAAAAATACAAATCGGTGTGAGAAGAACCACACTTAAAAAAATATCAGGGGGCTGGTGAGATGGCTCAGTGGTTAAGAGTGCCGACTGTTCTTTCGAAGGTCCCGGGTTCAAGTCCCAGCAACCACATGGTGGCTCACAACCATCCATAACAAAATCTGATGCCCTCTTCTGGAGTGTCTGAAGACAGCTACAGTGTACATATAATAAATAAATAAATAAATCTTTAAAAAAAAAAGAAAAAAGAAAAAAGAAAAAAAATATCAGATGTAGCCGGGTGTGGTGGCACACGCCTTTAATCTCAGCACTCGGGAGGCAGAGGCAGGCGGATTTCTGAGTTCGAGGCCATCCTGGTCTACAGAGTGAGTTCCAGGACAGCCAAGACTACACAGAGAAACCCTGTCTCGAAAAACCAAAAAAAAAAAAAAAAATCAGATGTCATTTTTCAGGCAAAAGGGTAAGTCTGGAGGAAGGTAAGGGATGCAGGAAGGATAAAGGGCTATGTCAGCGATGTCGGCAGTGGCCGTGTGCTCCAGTGAACAAACGTTCATATCAGCAACAATGTCTTGGGTTAAGAATATGGAGAGAAAGCTGGGGAAAGTCTCAGCTGATTGAATGCTTGCTGTGTAGATGTGAGGGTCTGAGATCTGAATCTAAGGACCTGTTCAAAATGTTGCCTGAGGCTGGGGAAAAAAACCTTCCTCGGGCAAGAGCATTCTGGGCTTAGCCAGGACTGGAAATAGAGCCTGTTCCACTAGCCATCCTGGAACTCACTCTGTAGACTAGGCTAGCCTTGAACGTATAGTGATCATCTTGCCTCTGCCTCCCAAGTGCTGGGATTAAAGGTGTGAGCCATCACTGACAAAATATATAAATCTTAACAATAGGATTGGGGGCTTTGTAAGTTCTTAAAGTTAACCTAGAATAAATTCAAGTCAGATGATAGAACTCTAGGGTGTTAATCAGAGTCCCCATGGTAACCACTAAGCCAGACAGAGAATACACATAAGATGAAATGAGAGTTTAAATGTTTCATTATGAACAGTAGAACTCAACAGAAGTCGGTGGCACAGTAAGGGACAGAGAAGCGGCAAGGCACACACAGAAAAGGAATAGCCAAGCAACAGAAGGAAAGCTCTCTTCTCTCCCTGATTACTTTAAATATAAATGAGCTAAACTCTCCGGTGAAAAGACAGAGACTGGCCTTAATAAGTAAAACCCCAAACTTAACAGTCATGATTCACACAGAATCCAAGGTTGATAGTTCTTTTCTTTCAGCATTTGAAAGACACATGACTTCCTCGCAGCCCCTCCTGCAGGCCCTTCCCGTGAGCCCCTCCGAATCATTGCTCGGGGCTTCCAGATCTCTTCTTTGCCCTTAGCTTTCCGAAGTCTGACTGTGATGTGTCTCGGTGTTGATTTCTTCACGTTGCTTGTTTTTTTGGACTTTAAAGACTTACGTTTTGCCAAACTTGAGAAAACACATGCCATTTTTTCAAACACCTTTTCAGCACTACTGTCCTCTGTTCCCTCTGGAACTTTGAAGACCTGAACCTAAGGTCTTCTGATACCATCTGACAAGAAGCTTTTAAAGTCCCATTAGTGTTCTCCTGTTTTCATCCCTGCAGATTCCTTGCTTCCCTGTGTCTTTCTATCCTCAAGTCCGCTGGCTCTGACTTTGTCTCTCGTCATTCGGTGCTTGATCCTGTTTTCAGTGAGTTTTAAAATTTGGTCATCACTCCCATTAGCCCCAATTTCCCCCCATTTGTTTATTTTTATGTTTTTAATAAAGATTTTTTCTGTGTTTTCATTGATTTCAAATGTATCTGTAACTGTTCTCTGGGTGGAACTGCTTCAGATCCTTTTTATAGAATTCCGACATGTAAAACATTTCAGCATTAGCCTTTTTATTTCGGTACCCAAGATGTAAGAGCCTAGATGCAAAATCCTCAATGAAATCCAAGCAAACTGAATTAAATGACACATCAAAGATATGATAATACTATGCCCAAGTGGGGTTTGCTTCTGATAGTCAAGATTGCTTTCATGTATTCAAAAGAATAAGTGTGAAGCAATCATTAATTGAATACAAGATTAAAACGACGTGAATTATCTCAGTACATAAAGAAAAAGCATTTGGAAATGTTTAATATCTTTCTGTGACCAGAAGAAAAAAAGATGTCTTGTTGGCACAAATACTATAGCTCCGACATCAAACGGGACAAGGGGAAATTTGTTCTGGAGCCGAATATGAGTGTTCATGGCTTATTTGGTGGTTTTAATGAGAATGGCTTCTATAGACTCATAAATTTGAATGTTAGTCCACAGTTGGTGGAACTGTTTGGGAAGGGTTGGGAGGTGTGGTCTTGTTGTATATTATGGGCTTGGAAGTTTCAAAAGTGCATCCCCTTCCAGGTTGGCTCTTCCTGCCTCTGCCTTTGTATCAGGATGGAGGCCTTCAGCTGCTGCTTCAGTGCCTGTTGCCCGCCTGCCCGCCTGCCCGCCTGCCCGCCTGCCCGCCTGCCCGCCCGCCCGCCTGCTGCTATGCTTTTTGCTATGACAATCAAGGACTCTAATCCTCTGGACCCGTGAATCCGCCAATTAAATGCCTTCTTTTTCAAAGTGGCCTCGGTCATGGTGTCTCTTTGCAATAGAGAAAAGTAACTAAGACAAGTTGGGAACACAGATTTGGTTGATCCCAAATTCCATGTTCCACAGTCATTGATGTCCTAATCAGCTAGTCAGTGTTGGAGAAGGTTCAGTTGAAAGTGCAGTTTCTCTTCTCCCATTTTCTCCTCTTCCTCCTCTTCCTCCTTCCTCCCTTCCCCTTCCCCTTCCCCTTCCCCTTCCCCTTCCCCTTCCCTTTTTCTTTTGAGACAAATCCTGGCTGACCTGGAACACACTATGTAGACCAGGCTGGACTTGAACTCAGTTTCCTCTGCTTGGTGAGTGTTGGGTTTAAAGGTGTGTTCCACCACGCAGGACGCTGAAGGTATAATCTCTTGCTGGGAACTTTCCTTCATACTTTCTATCATGTGATGATAGGTCATTTCCTAAAAGCCCAGGCCTAATAGGTAATGAGCACGTTCAGGTTGCACGAGGGTGTGACACAAAGCAAGGTTGTCATTGCTGCTTCATCTGCTTTCACACCACTGGATGTCCCAGCAAAAGCAAATAGACAACAAGAAGAAAAATATTCCACATCCAAAAAAGAAGAATGAAAATTACCCGTTTGCTGATGACCTAATCCTAATGTAGCCACAAGGCTGCCAGAAGACTGTAAGGACTCACACACGAACTCAATAAAGTCGCAGGATGCAAAGTCAGCTGGGAGAACTGTAACATCCCTCTGTGCCGATTACAGCCACTCAAGTAGAAATTAATAATGCAGTTGACATTAACAATGACATCAAAACAACAACAACAACAACAAAACCCAGGAAAGCAAAAGATCTCCACATCATTGTTAAACACCCGCAGGAGGAGAGAACAGAGAAGGAAGGTAGCCTGTTCCATAGACTTGAAGAATTGATGCTAGCAAGAGCTGGGTGAAGTCCAAAGGTGACTGGCAGGTTCTATGAGATCCATACCAAAGTAGAAAATTTCCTACAGGAATAGAGAAAAAAATATTAAATTTGTGTGGGGCTACCAGAGATCACAAGTAGCCAAAACAACTCTGGGAAAGAAAACACATGCTGGGTGTTCACAGTTCTTGATTTCAAATTATTTTTTAGATTAATAGTAATGAGACCGGTATGGGTATGGGTATGGGATTTGGTATATGTGGTGGATTTGGTTTAAAGCTTGTATTATGTTAATTGGGTTCTCAAAATTGCATGGGAATCCTAATGTATGATGCTGAGGGTCCCTGCCCCCAGTTGGTTTTGATTGGTAAATAAAGTTTTGAGCAGCCAATGATTGGACAGGGAGACAGAGTTGGGACCTTAGGATTCACGGGCAAGAGGACAGAGAGAGGAATAGGGACCAGGCCGAGATCTGCAGAAGAGGAAACCTTGTAATCACTTAAGGGCCAGGGAAGAGTGGCCCCAGGGGCCCCCCCAATTGGGTCTAGGGCAACAAAGATGGAATATAGATTTTAGTAAGGAATAATTCAGGAATATCAGAGGGGAGAGTATGTTAGCTGCTTGGAAGTGCCCAGCCATTGAGTTGACTAAGTCATAATAAATAAGGCTGTGTGTATGTCTTTCATTTGTGAACTCAGAACATAGGGACGGGTATCGAGGAACATTTATGTACCACCACCGACCGCCCTGGCGATTAAGCGTAGCATTTAATCGCCTGCTGCAACAGGTTTTGATGTCCCATTGACAGTTGAACGTCCACAGTAGTTAATTCTTGGCAGTTTAAGCAGTTCTGAGGTAATTAGTGGAGTAACAGGGATGGGGCAGGGGAATTGGGGCCTGGGTAGCCATAGTAAAGTGTGCATGAAGAAGCTCAGTGGGAACCTGTGGTTTTACAGCACAAGTGAGAGCTATAGTGGAGAAAATAGAGCATGAATATGAACCAAGAGGGGAGGGGCAGAACCCTGGGAGCTAAAGGGTTAAGTGGGCATGAGGTGGGCACAGGACAGGAAGTGGCTTAGCCAGAGCTAAGAACGCATAGGACGTTGGATGGACCTCCCTAGTTTGTAAGCTAGTGAGAGCACATTTGAATAAGAGTTTGAACAGACGTTCCCTGCATGGGCTTGCTCCCAAAAGAGATGCTTATTAAATGAAGGTCTCAGTGCCAAGTTGGAAGTATCTCCTTGTGAGTTAATCAGAGGCCTCAGAGGTCTCCAGGACCACACAAGCTGCTGCCACTGCTCTTGGCTGCCCACAATAACTAGATGGCAAGACCCTCTTGCAAAAGTACTTCAGGAGCAAGTCAGAGAAATCTGTCTAACTGACTAGGAAACTTTTTGCTGGCTAGTTTTCATTCTGCTGGAGGTGCTATGGGGGCTGCCGAGGGAGAAGAAACATCTATGGTCTTTCCTAGTGCTACACCCCGCATGCTACGGTACCAACCAGCCAACCGGCCAGCCGAGATGAGCCATGGTGGTAAGACTGGGGATGGGGTTAGCCAGATGGCTTCTTCATGCCTGGATCTGCCAACGTGGTCAGAACTCATGGCCAGGTAAGCCAGTGACCCTAGGAGAGAACATGTTGACTTGTTTTCCCAGATGATCATGTTGTCAAGCTGATTCCTAACTATTTATGTTTGTACTTATAGATTTGTTCTGCCCTCAACCATGGTCGGAGATGTTTCTTATTTAAAAAGGTGATGGTGGTGAAGGCTGAGTATTATTTTTTAATTATAAAAGCATTAGCTTTTGCCTAATAGTTTCCTTACATTGCCTGAGGTAATGGTCTTTCTCCAGTACTAGAAAATGTGATGTGCTTTGTTCATTTTCATACGGAGAGCAATTTTTTTTTCAAGACAGGGTTTCTCTGTGTAGCCCTGGCTGTCCTAGAACTCACTTTGTAGACCAGGCTGGCCTCGAACTCAGAAATCTGCCTGCCTCTGCCTCCCAAGTGCTGGGATTAAAGGCGTGCGCCACCACGCCCGGCACAGAGAGCCATGTTTGCATTCCAGCAATAAATCCAAGGATTCATGCTCCCTTTACTATGCACCTGGATTCGTTTTCTAGTTTTATTTTTAGACAGAGCCTCTCTATTTATCCCAGGCTGTACTTACCATGTAGACCAGGCTAGCCTTGTTTGAACTCTTGCCTGCCTCTGTCTTTCAATGCCAGAATTAAAGGTGTGCACTACCCACCCCCAGCTCCACTTGGTAGCATTTTGTTGAATTTTGCATCAGCATGCATAAGGACATTGCTGTGAACATTTTTTTTTTTGGTAGTGTCTTTGGCTGGATTTGTATACAGTGTGGTGACTACACAGAGTGAGTTTGTGCTTGTGTTTTTTCCTTCTGTTGTTTTTGGAAACATGATATTAATGCTTCTTTTTAAAGTGTTTGCTGGACTCCACAAATCACAAAGGGAGCCAGGTCTTAGCTTTTTTTTATCTGAATGTGTGTGTGTGTGTGTATGTATGTGTGTATATTGCTAAAGATTGAACTTAGGATTTCACACGTGCTAGGCAAGCACACACACACACACACACACACACACACACACACACAGACACACGTGCGAATGTTTATGTGTTTATGTGCACATGAGGGCAGAAGAGGGCATCAGATCCCCTGTAGCTCCTGTAGCTGGTGTTACAGACAGTTCTGAGTAGCCTGACATAGGTCTGGCTACTGAATTGAAGCCCCCTTCAAGAACAGGACACACTTTTTTTTTTTTTTTTTTTTTTTTTTGAGACAGGGTTTCTCTGTATAGCCCTGGCTGTCCTGGAGACCAGGCTGGCCTCGAACTCAGAAATCCGCCTACCTCTGCCTCCTGAGTGCTGGGATTAAAGGCGTGCGCCACCATGCCTGGCCCAGGACACACTTTTAACCACTGAGCCATCTCTCCAGCTGCTACCAGGAGCTTCCTGGCTGCTGTTCCAACCCGTTACATACAGGGTTACCCCAGATTTTCTCTGGCTCCACAGTTTAGTCTTAGCAAGTGTATCAGTTGCTTTTTTCATTGTTCTGATGAAAACCACCTAAGGAAGGAAGGACTTGTTTTTTGGGTTGCAGTCTAAGAAGGAATAGTTCCTCCTGGTGGGGCTTCAGCTATGGTGGCAGGAGCGTGAGGTGGCTGGCCACATTAGATCCAAAGTCAGGCAGCAGGCAGGTGAAGGCTGTAGTCAGCCCTGAGCCCAGGTCATGTGATGAGATTGCCTACATTCAGGGTGTGTCTTTTCTCCCCAGCTAACCTGCCTGGAGACTCACATAGACATACCCAGGAGTCCCCTCTCCTGGGTGATGTCATCAGGGTGGGTTTACAGTTTCTGGAGACTAGTCCGCTGCCTCTTGCTGAAGTCACTGGTGTCCAGCTGCAGCCCTTCATATTTTAGTAGAATCCGTAGTGACCGCCTCCTTCCTTTCTGGGTTGGTTTTGTTTCCTTTTGTCAGACCATACAGCTAAGGCCCATCAATTATGCTGGTCCGTCTGGAGAGCGAGACTTTGGTTTCATTGATTTTGTTCTTCTTTCTGTGGTTCTGGGGCTTGAACCCCGAGCCTTGCACATGCCAGGCAAGGGCTGCATCCCTAGCTGACATCCTTGGGCCACAGTGATGCTCTCTCTCTCCATTTGCTTTATCCCTGCTCTAGTCTCTATTCTTCCCTCCCTTCAGATAGTTTCAGGTTTGCTCTTTTTCTAGTTCCTTAAATTCTAAAGTTAGAGTTTTGTTTTCTGATGTGCGTATCACTAGGTATAAATGTCCTTAACCCAGCCGTGGTGACACACATCCATAATCCCAGATGGGAGGCAGGGCAGGAAGACCAAGGGTTCGAGACCCGCCTAAGCTACATCAGACCCTGTGGCAGGACAGGACACGTCCTGCGTGTGCTGCTTTACCGTGTCCCGAAGCCTTGATAGGCGATGGGATTTTTTTCTTTTCATTTTTTTCACAAGTATTTTACAGTTCCTCTTATGGTTATCAACAAACTTTTGAATAAAATTCAGAATCAATTTTTTTCCTATCCATGCAAAAAAATAATACATTGAAAATGTCCCTGGGTTAATTATTTTTCCATGTAGTTACATTATCAAACTCTCATACAGTTTTGCCTTTTTATGTTTCTATTCAATTTTAAAGGTTCTTCTGAAATCTTGCTGATTTCATTAAAATTTTATTTTTTATTTTTATTTTATTTAATTTTAATTTTTTTTTTTTGAGATAGGGTTTCTCTGTGTAGCCCTGGCTGTCCTGGAACTCACTCTGTAGACCAGGCTGGCCTCGAACTCAGAGATCCGCCTGCCTCTGCCTCCCGAGTGCTGGGACCCACCACTGCTCGGCTTAATTTGCTTGTATTTTATCTATATGCAATTTGTTAACAGGGTTCAAGAACAGAAGATGTGTCACTGTCTCGTTTCTCTCCTTTTCTTTATTGTGGCTGAATCAGGGCACTTAAATATATTCAAGTGTGGCCCAGGTATAGGGCACATGCCACTCAGAAAGAAGAGGTAGGCCAATGCCCCGCCCCATCAGAAAATTCAAGGGTTTGGCCTTCATAATTATTTTAAGTGTTTTCTGTCTTATTTGCTCTCTTGAGCTCTTTCTAGTTTTCTTTTGTGTGTGTGTGTGTGTGTGTGTGTGTGTGTGTGTGTAATTGGACTGTTTAAACTTATCTTTGCTGGGGTCAGTTTTGGTAACTTGTACTTCCCCAAGAAACAGAATATTTCATCTTTATTTCCACACTTGTTTGTAGAGAGCTGTGTGTCTCTTAGGATTCTGGAAACTTCTTCCAGCGAGCAGCTACCTCCACCCACTATCTTGTTCTAACAGAGGGCTTCCCTGACTCCCCACAGAGCGTCGGACTCTCGTGGCGTTAGTCAGCTCTGTGGATTTTCAGTTTTCTACCTGGTTAATCCCCCCCCCCCCCCCCCAGTTGAAGTGTGATGACTCAATACTACAAAACATTCCTCTTCCAGGAGCACACGAATGCCTGGGCCTGGGCGGCTGGTTCTGGGAACTTTAGATGGGACTTGGCTGCAGAGAGTAAGTTGGTGAAGACGAGACTTGAAGAGAGATGGCTCAGCTGCCATCTTATACTCCCATCTCCGACAGGCTCCCGTGGCCACGAGGCTGTCATGAACCCCTGGGGCGGAGTCATGAACCCCTGGGGCGGAGTCATGAACCCCTGGGGCGGAGTCATGAACCCCTGGGGCGGAGTCATGAACCCCTGGGGCGGAGTCATGAACCCCTGGGTCATGAACCCCTGGGGCGGAGTCATGAACCCCTGGGGCGGAGTCATGAACCCCTGGGGCGGAGTCAGAGCATGTCTTTCTCCTTTAGGGTGTCCTGTCAGGTGTTTTGCCATGGTGACAAGAAAGTGACTAATACAAGATGCAGTTCAGATAACACACAATTAACCTTTTCACAGCGAAAGGCAGTGGTATTTAGCGCATTCACAATGTTGTGAAACCTTCATGCTCTCTAGTTTAAATTTTTTATCATTCCATAAAAATACCTCGTACGCATTAAAAAATTATTTCTCACCCCTCATTATCACACCCTCGGATTCTGCCGAGCTGTTTTCTGCCTCTAAAGGCTTGGTTCTGTATAAGCATAGAAGAGACTGGTGGACTTCGTGACCTTTCGTCTCTGCTTATTTTCGCTGAGAAAACTGGTTTCTGGGACAGTCCACCTGTAGCACGCTGTCAGTATCTTTTTTTTTTTTTGGTTTTTCGAGACAGGGTTTCTCTGTCTAGCCCTGGCTGTCCTGGAACTCACTTTGTAGACCAGGCTGGCCTCGAACTCAGAAATCCGCCTGCCTCTGCCTCCCGAGTGCTGGGATTAAAGGCGTGCGCCACCACGCCCGGCAGTATCTTGTTTTTCTTTCTGCTGAGCCCTGCTCCACTGTGTGGATAAGCCACATTTTGTTCACCTACCTTCTGCTGATGGACAGCAGTATGCTTCTGCCTCTGGCCATTCATGTGACCCTTTTGGGCCATACACATTCACTTCTTTTGTGTATATACCTGGGTGTAGAATAGCTGAGATTATGCCGTTCCCTATACTTAACCTTTGAGAAACTGCCCATCTGTCATTATAAAACAATGACTGTGTTATTTAATATTTGTATTCTTTATTCATTTTTGATTAAATATTCATTAGTTCTGTATTGTGACTTTTTCTTTGTGTTTGCTTAGATTCTTGTTTATTTGGGGTTTTGTTTGCGGTGTTGGGGATTGGACCCAGGGTCTCGCACATGCCAGGCGAGTGCTGTACAACTGAGCCACACCCACACAGCTATCTATCTTTTTTCTTTTTGAGTCTAAAGTGATTTTTTAAAAAATTTATTTATTTTATGCGTATTGGTTTCTTATCTGCCTGTATGTCGGTATGCTGAGTGCTTGCAGTACCTCCAGGGGTCAGCATGGTACAGGAATACAGGATTGTGTGAGCCTCCATGTGGGTGCTGGGAATAGAATCCCAGTTCTCTTATTTGCTGAGCCATCCATCCGGCCCATGATGCGTGCTCTTTCTTGCCAACTTCATGTTATAAGAAACAGATAGGGGTCAGGAGAGCCCACGTCTGTGTGTCTGTGATGGTATTTCCTAGGACAAATGGATCTTAAGGGCCCTGACACAATCAATGAAGTAGTAATATGACAGCCATATTGGGAGATGGTGAAGAGCCGGTGGGTGCCGGTGGGTGCCGGGGCCTGACCCAGGAAGAAGGCCCTGGGGTGTGTGTCCGTCCTGGAGGCTACCTGCCTCAAGCCTTTTCTTTGTGTCCCACCAGATGCTGTTCTTGCCACTTGCGTGGGGCCAAGTAACCAGGGGCGGGACTGTAAGATACTGGGAGCAAGATACATTGTTTTTGTATTTGAGCTGTGTCTGCCAGGGATTTGGTGACAGCACTGTCACGCTAACGAGCTTACCCTGTGTTCTCATTAATTTGTTGCCATTGCCACAAGTATTTGAGCACGATTAATTTCTCTGACAGCTAGCTGTTCCTGTCCCAAAGATGCTTACACACAGTTATTATTTTTAAGAGGATTCTGCCATCTTATATTTCAATTTGTATTTTGCTTTCCCCTGGAGGGAATTAAAAACTCAGGACAGAGGAAGTCTATCTTATTGAGTTGTTAATGCCACATTTGAATGCATTACAATCAATGAAAGGTTATTTCTATAATTTCTACTTTTTAGAGAGTGGGCGAGGGCTGTCCCTCTGATAGAGCATTTGCCTGGTGTATGCCAGGCCCTGGGTCAATCCTTGGCACTATAAACAGTGAGTTATAACTTAAGGTATGCTTCATGTATGCTGGAGAATAATGCATTCTTTTTTTTTATTATGACACTGTCTCGGGGAGGGGGCCGAACTGGGGGATTAAACTTAGAGACTTTGGTGTGCTAAGCATGTACTCTATGCTGAGCTGCTCTCCCAGGCATGATAGAAAATTTCCTTCCAACTGTAAGATCTCCTTATTGATCAGAGCACTCATCCTCTGGCCTACCTTCCTTGTTCACTTGACCGAGCGCAGTGGGTAAATGTATTTTGGCGGGTGTTTGTGTCCCGTAGCGCTTGCTTTATGAGATATTTCCTGTGTCGGTGTTCAGGCCTGTCAAATCTTCATTGACCTAATAATATCCCCCCTTCCCCACTCCAGTTGCTTTCGGGCCAAGTTCCCCCTTGTCTGATAGTGGAATCAAATCCATTTGTCTGCCTTTTCTATCCTTCTAAATGGTGCTGCTTAGAGAGGTGGCTTGCTCTCTGAGCCAATTTGCAGATCTTTCCTTTCCAACTTGCACAGTAAAGCCTATTCACTAGTCTTGCTCCAGCTCAGTGCTCTCTCCTCCCCAATAGGCTGTTAAACCAACCGCTCCTCGCTGGACTTAAATACGCAGGGTGATTTTTTTTTTTCCTGTCTCTTTCTCCATCTGTTCCATTTTCTTTCTTTTTAAAAAGCTTTCTTTATATCTGTTTTGTCACTTAAAACAAACCAACCAACCCAGCTTCGCTGCAATATATCTCCAACCCTCGCTCTTTAGGCGACACAGTTCAGTGGTTTATGATTGCTGCGTTATTGATTTTTAAAACCTAGTAAAACTTACGTGATATAAAATTTATCATTTTAGCCCACTTTTCGAGTTCCATTCAGTGACACTCACAAGATTGTGTAACCATCAGCTATTGCCAAAATCTTTTGCTGCCAGGAACAAAAATTATTAGCACCTCCCCACCCATCCTGTCCCCGCATGCCGGACTTCACCCTGCTTCCCAACTCTGTGAGGCTGCAAGTCCTGTCTCTTCATGGAGGCAGGTTCCTGCGGGCCTTGGTCCTCCTGTATCCGCCTTATTTCCCTGAGCACCGTGTTTTCGAGATCCACCCTGTACCAATGGCATGTTTTCGCTTTTTCCATTTCATTTGCAATTTCCCAAAGTTTGTGTTTTCATCTACTGCCTAATTAGCTTGGGTAACACAGAACTAGCATTTGCACAGGTGAGGGATGCTCAGATACGGGCAATCTGAGATGGCGCCAAACAAGGATGCTTGGTTAGTCAGATTTAAGTGGCTTCTTTGTCTCCCACCTGTTATTTACGTGACAATCAGCGGCTTCATTGTTTCCAGTCTCTTTCTCACAGCTCCTCCCACTTTGAGGTGCGTTTATTCCTGTTCTGTCTGAGCACTTAGCATCGTTCCTTCTTCCGTCCCGTTAGTCATGGACCTGTAATTAAGCATATTCAGTGCTCGCCACCAGCCTTCTTTCTAGTACATTCCCGGGGAAGGGCTTGTGAATGAATATATTTCCTGGATTCCTGCACATTTGAAAGTGCTTTTCACAGCCCGTGTTGTTGAAGGACAGCCTGGCCTGATGGTCCTTACAATTTCCAATTAAGTTCTTTCAGGTGTCAAAGGTGTCAAGCTAAGTACACGGTTTTTTGAAGCCGACTGCGACGCACTAAGTGAGGATCGTTTTCACATTTCTGCCCCCATTTCATCGCTTGGCTCTTGAACTCAGCAAATCTCCTTTGGATGACCACTTTGGCAGGGAGCCTCAGGCCCACGGGGTGTCATTTTCCCACATCACGTTGAAGCAGACTGTACTGTCACAGTGTGGATTTTATGAGATGCACCCATGCGATCCTATCATTTGATGGGGATGTCAGATTGGCATGCATGGATTCTACACCAGCAGCTGTGCATAATAACACACATTTCATGCATCTCAGGGCTTTCTAGAACAGTCTTAATGGAGGAGAGCTGTTACATCTTCCATTATTAAGTCACCTCTGCCCAGGACACCAGGGGGCCTCTGTGATGAGCTATGCATCATCAGGTATTAAGTTACCAGGTTGATTGCTTCATCCCTGTCATTTGTTTTGGAATTGCCTTAAAGAACAAGAAGCATCTTTCTTGCCTTTCTTTTAGGGGGTTCTGATCTCTGCTATTAATGGAACCCAATTAGAAATGTATTAATGTGCAGATGTATTGATCTACAAATGAAAACTTCTGGTGGTGGGGGTCGTTAATAAACCTTTGGAGCGGCATCTTCCTTGTCACCTGACGTGTAGTCAATTCGTTTACTAATAATATTATCGGAAAATGTCACCTTTTCCATTTCCCTTGCTTCGTTAGTCTTAGACACACAGTGTAGACAGTTTCCAATCAGGCTGTTAAAATGAGCGATTCTGCAATTACGCGAGTCATTTCTGCTTTAGCTCGTAATTGCTGGACCTTGTAAGCAGCTCCTTGGGCTCCATCGGGTACCGGGCCCGATCGATCTCAGCAAAGAACTTTGCCTCTTAATTCGTGCTTCAGGGTGCTTAGAAAAGGTCACAGAGCGCACGTGGCTTGGCTCTGTGCTGGCACCGAGTGGCTGGCGCCCTTGCCTGCTTGGATGACTCCGAATAAGGCTTGCAGGCTGCCTCAGGGATGATTGTCGGGCCACATGAATCCCAACGTTCGACAATTCTCATTATGTCGCCTAATTAACGATTTAGACTTTTGGGGGGAATTAATGCTTGTCTTGCGACTCTGATAACTTTCCAGCTTTAATTAAAACATTGTCAATTATAGAGGGAATAAAAATATCTGTAAAATTACATCCATTTAGACAAGAAATACTTAAGGAGACCTGAGGCTTTCATAGCCTCTGAAAAATAACAATTTTTAAGAATTTAAAAAAGTCTGGATTATTAAATGTCTGAAAGTATAAAGTATGAAGCTGTTGTTTGGCATTTTGTTCAGGAATTAAATATTTGAAAATTTCCCAAGATGTAACCATTACTTCTACATGTGGATAATATACAATGTATTCTGACTGGGCGGAGGGTGGGGTGGGGGGAGGCCTTCTTGAGGTTGTCATTTCCCAAAATACCTTTAATGGGTTGGTGTGTTTGAAGTATATTAGACTTTTTAATTTTTCTTTTTGATTTATTTATTATTATACATAAGTACATTGTAGCTGATTTCAGACGCACCAGAGGAGTGTGTTCGATTTCATTCTGGGTGGTTGTGAACCACCAAGTGGTCGCTGGGATTTGAACTCAGGACCTCTGGAAGAGCAGTCAGTACTCTTACCTGCTGAGCCATCTTGCCAGCCCAGACCTTATTTATTTATTTATTTTTGTAGTGAAATAAACTTGTTTTAGTTAATAAAACAAATTGTTTTTAATTTCTAAGATTCATTACAAAATTTTGTAAAGAATCAGACTTTGAGTAATTATACTACAAATGTAAAAATATCCATAAAGCTTAGAGTATCTCTCAGTTGGCAGAGTACTTATCCAGCACACATGAAGCCCTGGGATCCAGCCCTAGTGCTACATGGGGCTGTGGCACACTGTGTAATCCAGCACTAGGGAGTCAGAGGCAGCAGAATCAAGAGGTCAGAGTCTTTCTTAGATACAGAGTGAGTTCAGGGCCAGCCTGGGCTACACAGCCCCCCCCCCCCAACTCCCAGCACACATACACATACTCACAAGTGGAGAAGTGACAGGACAACTAACAAATTCTATTCTTCCTTACTTGGAAGCCAGTCCAGAGTCACTCTCTGAAGACAGAGAGAAGGTTATGGAAGCTGGAACCTGACCAGAAAGAGAAGGAACCGTTTCTACTCCTTACAAAACAGAGAACTAAGCTGGGCCCAGACCTCATCTGACGGAGTAGTAGGAAGCACCAGCCACTGTCTAGAGCTGCCAGAGCTGCCCAGTGGACAAACCCCCTACTGTCTCAGAGACTGGAATAATAATGACCCTACAGAGGGCAGGCTCCTGTGATAAAGAGGAAGTCCCGAGAGAGCTGCTGGAGCCTGGAGGCCACCATCTTGGTCTCAGAAGGCAGGAAGAAAAAACAACAGGAGTAGAGAGGTGGGGACTGTTTACAGTTCCAATGACAAATACCTGAGACTATGTTATAAAGGACAGGGTGTGGTTCTGGAAGCTACAAGGCCAAGAGCAGGGTACCAGGATCTGGCGAGGAGGACCACAGTTGAATTAAAACACAATGGGGTCATTATACAGTAAGCAGCGACAGCAGGCTGGCTCTTCTCTCTCTCTCTCTCTCTCTCTCTCTCTCTCTCTCTCTCTCTCTCTCCTTTCTCCAGGGTCCTGGGGCTTGCTATGTAGACGAGGCTGGCCTCGAACTGAGAGATCTGAATTCTGTGATTAAAGGTGTGTGCCACCATGCCTGACTGTTTTCTTTCTCTTAGGAGCCATCAATGCCGTCTTGTAGGCGCTATGTAGGTGATGCCATCCAGCCGGAACCACTTCTCAAAGGCTCCGTGTTCAGACACCATAAACATATGACTTTTGGGATGAAGTTTCCAACACTTGAGATGTGTGTGAGTGTGTATGTGTGTGTGTGTGTGTGTGTGTGTGTGTGTGTGTGTGTGTGTGTATGTGTGTGTGTGTGGTGTATGTGTGTATGTGAGCATGATGGTAAGTTATTCGGTGTATTCGCATGATCAAGTTGGGGCCACTGGCATTTCTTCAACCTGTAATCCTCTGATGTACTGGGAATCACACATCTGCTTTACTAGTCATTTCGAGGTCTATTCTTTTTTTTTTTAATTTTAAATTATTTATTTATTTATTTATTTTATATGAGTACACTGTTGCTGTCTTCAGACACACCAGAAGACGGCATCAGATCCCGTTACAGATCGCTGTGAGCCATCATGTGGTTGCTGGGAATTGAACTCAGGATCTCTAGAAGAACAGTCAGACAGTCAGTGCTCTTAACTGCTGAGCCATCTCTCCAGCCCCAGTTTCATTCCTTTAATAGCTGAGGAATGGCCTCCCGTGTAGGCCCACCATGGTTTCCATGTCTGAGCACAGGTTACTTGGGATGGGTACTTCCAAAAAAACATGGGAGTGCAGGTAGGTGTCCTGTTTTTTTTTTTTTTTAAGGATTTATTTATTATTATACATAAGTACACTGTAGCTGTCTTCAGACACACCAGAAGAGGGCATCATATCTCATTATGGATGGTTGTGAGCCACCATGTGGTTGCTGGGATTTGAACTCAGGACGTTTGGAAGAGCAGTCAGTGTTCTTATCTGCTGAGCCATCTCACCAGCCCGTGTCCTGTTTTTCTAATACATTATTTAATTCTTTTTAAAATTAGAATATAATTACAGTATTTGTACCCTTCCTCTTGCTCTCTCTAGTCCCTCCCATGTCCCCTTCCTTGTTCCTTGTCAAATTCATGGTCTCTTCTCCTTTAATTGTCATTCCTACCCCCCTCACGAATGCACGTGTGTGTGTGTGCGCGTGCGCGCGCGCACACACACACACACACACACACACACCCTACTCAATCCCTTTAGTACTAGTTATGTACGTATGGTTTCAGGGGTGACCACTTGCTATGTATAACCAATTGGGCCTCATTCCTGGGGAAGGCTAATGCTCCCCCTCTCAGAATCCTTAGCGCTCTGTAGTTCCTTGTGTAGGGGTGTGAGATTTCCCTCTTCCACGTTAGCATGTCTAGTGGTGCTGTACTTATCCCGTGCAGCCATATTGTTGAGGTATCACGAGTAAACTTTCTTGTTTTTTTTCTAGTGGGCACAAATTTACAGCTGACTTTCTGGTCTTCTGGAAAATTGCAATCTTTCTGTTCTCTCTTTTGTAAAGTTCCCCGAGCCTTAGATAAAGGAGCTGTATGGTTGGTGTACAACCAGGGCAGTAAGTACCCTTGCTGGCTTGTTCTCTGCATTCTGCGCAGCTGTGGTTTTCTGTAATGGTCTCTGTTGTACAGAGGCTTGTAGGTGGCTCTTTGAGGCTGTGTATTCATTTCCTTTGGATTGCTGGCTTATATGGCAGTTCCTTGTATCATGTTTGGAATATCCATAATGGCTGTTGATTTGTTTCCGTGGACAAACAGGCACATGCACTTTTGGGAACAAGCTGTGGTGGGGGGACACATCGCAGACAGGTATAGGGGTCAAGATGCCAACCTTTGGGGTCAACAGAGAGCTGTTGAGTCGGCCCACCTTGGAACCTCCTCTGCTGCTGGGCTTCCTACTGTATAAATGACACCCATAGGCACCTTGAAAGCTTGGATTAGCTTGGCTCCTGTTCTCTGGAGTGAGCCTCCCCCTGGGGGAGGGGGGTGATCCTCCCTGATCAGCAACTGCAGAGATGGGTGAACAAGGAGCTTAAGAAGGGATTGGGATCAAAGAGGTATGTGGAAAGAGGGCTGAGGGTAAAGGGGCCTTGGGCTGGCAGTCAACTGCAGGCAGGGCAGGAAGTACTGTTTTTCCAGCCAGAGCCGGAGGGAACCAGTCTTGCAAAGCTGTGCGATGACTCAGAGGGGAGGGCAGTGTCGTATGGGGGCGGAGGCAGAGTGACGGATCACTTTCCCCGCAGACAGACAGACAGGCTTCATCTTCAGAACATTCGATCAGAGGTGAGTGATCGTGGGCGTTAAATGCTCACCTTTAAAGGTCAACACCAGACAGCCGGCCTCATGGCCCAGACGTGTGCCTTGGGTAACCGCAGTGGAATTCATTAACTTGTCACCACGGTCCTGGAGCTGTCAGATGGCCTTCCTTAGGAGGTGCTTTATTCCCAACCCCTCCCACGCTGGCCAGCCTGAAGCACCAAGTCACACAGCCCGCAGAGCAGGTAGCTGAGGGAGGACGTGGTCAGGCCCTCACCTGATGCTATCATCCCCAGTCGGAAGGGCAAGTGGCAAGAGAATGCATGCACTGAGCACTTCTGTAGGCTACACCCTGCCTGGAAGTACTTAATGCTTAGTCCTCGTCAAAGGAAGGAAGTCTTGGAGAATTGGGGCTCACTCAGATGCCAGGCTCTTAGTGGTCCACTAAAAAGTGTTAACCTACCTGGAAACATCAAGCTGGGTTCTGGGATGGTCTCTGACTCCTGCAGAGATAGCAGGTCATCGTGTGAAGTGCAGCAGGCTACATCATAATACAGGGGCTCAGAGAGAAGAGCCGAAGGCAGGCGAGAGAAATCCCCCAGAAAGGAATGCCATTAGCATTTTATGTCGCCTCTGCTTTCTCTTCTTGACTCTGTTCCCTGCACAAATCCACTTCCCCAAATATTTATTGAGAGTCTATTAAGCTCAGGTACTGTTACCTTCCAGCTCAGGGCAATCTCCGCCTTCTAGGGTACACAGTCTGAAGAGAGACAGGTGGGACATCATGCAGGGACACGGAGGTGCCTGGATGGGGGACTAGGGAACATGAAGGGACAGTCAGGAAGGGACAGTCAGGAAGGGACAGAGATCTGACTGCAGAAGAGAGAGAAGCGTCCTGCAACTCCACTGAGGCCTGTCAGAGTTCCAGAGATGACCAAGGACCTGGGCCGGGGCAGAGCACTCACGTGTGGGGGCTGTCTGCCTTCAGGGACCCTGCAGCCAGGCCACCCGAGAACCCATGGTGTCCATCCGTCCATGGTATGTCTCTGTGCGGAGTGGTGGGCCCACCAGAAGGCATGGCCTCTGAGACTTTCTAGTGTGTCCCTCTCTAGTCACTTCAGGTTTAGCCCGGCTATACCCCCAACCAATTTTTCTTTCCAAGTATGTGGCAGGGTGGGCAGTCCACTTCCTGAAGGTCCTGGGTTGCTGGGGTCTGAGCAGGGTGAGGGCGAAGTGCTTTCCTAGGGCAGCCAGCTTCTTCCGCCCGGTTCTATTCCCGCCGTGGCCTTATGGGAAGACTCCAGTCCTTCTCAGCACACAGTGTAGACACGGAGTTTCAACCCAGCGGACTCTGATCACCGCCCCGCTTGAGGCCGTTCAGTGCCATGCCTCCCATGCTCTTAAGAAAATGATCAAAACCTTCAACAAGGCTCTGCTTAGCGTGCTCACACAGCATCGTCCCAACTGCTCTGAATTAATCACTGCTCCCAACCGCCGCGGATTAATCGGGTGTGAGTGTTGGCTTAATCTCCTCTCCATTGGAGTCTAGCTGGCACTGCGGTACCCCTGGAGCAGTGCAGTGACATGTTTATACGTAGAAAATTAAGCAAATAATAAAAACAGCTGGCACTGGGGTGTTATTATCTCCGAGTTCACAAGCTCCATGTTTTGCATACATTAACTTCAACCCTCAAACACCGAGGCAGCTGCTGCCGGCATTGTACAGGTGAGAAGCCAGAAGCAGCGAGGTCACGTGACTTGTCCCAAGGTGTTCCGGAAGGGATCGGAGCCAAGCAGCCAGTCCCAGCAACATGTTCAGAAACAAGAGATGCGTTACTGATTCATTGTATGAGGGGGGGAAAAAAAGGCAGAGAACTTTTTAAAGGTGAGAAAAATCCCCCAGAAAGGAAGCTATTAGCATTTTATGTGGGTTTTCCTCGGGATACGTCGTTAGGTACAGGCTTAGACATAGCCGTGTTTCTGGAACCTGATGGTGTTCAGTCCACAGTGCTTTGCTCACTCTCTCTCTCTCTCTCTCTCTCTCTCTCTCTCTCTTCCCGAGACGGGGTTTCTCTATGTAGCCCTGGCTGTCCTCGAACTAACTCTGTAGACCAGGCTGGCCTCGAACTCAGAGATCTGCCTGCTTCTGCCTCCCAAGTGCTGGGATTAAAGGCGTGCGCCACCACTGCCCAGCTTCTGTCTGCTTTTTTTATTGACAGCCATCTGAGACACTTTCACACAGTGCCTGATTGATTTATCTGTATCTTACATCTGTGAGTGTTTTGCACTCATGTGTGAACATGTGCACCATGGGTGGGGGTGGGGATGGTGCAGAAGAAGACTGGATCCCTGGACCTGGAATTACACATGGTTATGAACTGCCATGAGGGTGCTGGGAATCGAACCAGGGTCCTCTGGAAGTACAGCCAGTGTGCTTAACCGCTGAGCCATCTCTCCGTAATTATTCATATTCTAGGGCATGGCTGAAGCAGAGATTTTGAAGTTTAATCCCTTTTGCCCTTGTGAGGCCCTTTCTGCTTTGTCCATGTACAATATCAAGTTATCAGGCTAGGAACTGTCTTTATTACCAATATCGATTCCCAGAAGTAGTTCCTAGGACAAAGGTCATACAGGGTTTTTAAGATGGCCAATGGGTGTAATGGCTCCCAGGAAGGGGAAAGGGAGATGTATTCTCAAGTGGTGGGATTCAACAGACCCACACGTGACACCCCTCATCTACCTGGATGGGGTCCTTGGAAATGCTGTTAGTTGGGACATGAATTGAAAAATTAAAGAAACGCACTGTCATCCCTGGACCTCAGGCTGGTGTGTTTCATATCCCCAGGCCTGGGCTCTCTGGGGCTTATGCAGCTGAGAGGAGAAGGGGGCTGTCCCGGGGCCCAGTGGGTGTGCAGACACTGCCTGATCTGCTCCAAGGTAGCGTCCACAAGGAGGACGTGAGCTTTCCAAGCCAGACACTGGCCATTTCTTCAGCCTGGAAAATTCTGCAGCCACGGGTGGGATTCTTTAATGAATTAGTTAACATCTCAAATGCTGCCCCATCCCAGCCACCCCTTCACAGAGTTCCTCTCCCCCTCCCCTTCTTCTCTGAGAGGGTGCCCTCCCCTCCCCTCCCCGTATCTTCCCACCCTGGCGCATCAAGTCTCTGCAGGATTAGGTGCATTCTCCACTGATGGGATTCTTAAGAAAATCCCCAAATCCTCTTAAGATGATGAGAATGAAGTTTATAAGGTTCCAGTTACCAGGAACAACTGAACAGTGTGTTAAGGCCCCAACACAGCCCAACACAGCCTCTGGCACAGCCCTTGCTGGCAGGGATGGAACAGATCAGCACGCCCACTGCTGTGGAACGGACTAGTACGCCCCCTGCTGGCAGGGGTGGAATGGACAAGGCTTGGGGTGAGCCATGAGTCATAGGGCTGAATGAAGGAAGAAGAGGATGTTTAAGCTTCTGTCCATAGGGCTATTCAGAGGTGAAGAGCTTCCCCAAGACCCTGGACCACAAAACTAGAGGGTGGTTCTGTCCTTTCAATCCTGTGTGCATTGTCCACCCCACCTCAGCCTCAGCCAGGGCAACTACCCTCTTCCCCCGCTTATCGCCCCTGTAGATCTGCAGAGGAAAACAGGGCTTGCCTCAGGAGCTGGCTGGTGACATCTGTCAGGAAGAATAAAGCCTTGAGTGCCTGGGCACAAAGCTTGCCTAGGTGGAAGGCTTACCTGGCCACACCCAATGCCCAGCTAATCCCAGCAGGAGGCCTGCCAAGCCAGCTTCAGCATCTGCATTGTGCCACAGAGGGCACAGATGTCAGCGAGGTGAAGCCACATGCTGAGGATTATGGGAGCAGAAAGGAAATCTGCCTAAACCCATCTTCTCATGCCCCACCACACCCTGAGATCAGACAGGCTGGGGAAGGCCAGCGACTCTGCCTAGGCTGGGCTGTTCTGCACTCAGAGGCTCCCTGCGGCCCTGGCTTTGAGGAGGTTTCAGCCTCAGCCAGGTGCGGGCCTGTGGGCCTCACCCTCTAATTACCTAGACTGGAGAATAGGACCATCCTCTGGGAGATGTTTTCTGGTGATACTTAGCTGGGAGGGGGCCCATGGGTGCAGCTGCCATCTATTGACCACGCACATCTCAAACATAGCCTCTTTCATATCCCAATATTTGGCAAAGTGCTCTGCGTCTCTGACTTATGGCTTTGAGTGTGGAGAACAGCGGGATGATATACCCCATGTATCAGCGGCAGCCAGGCCCTGCTAAGGTCAACCCACCCTGTGTTGTAACAGTCACTCAAGACCCCCCAGTGCTTCTCCATCTGGGGTTCCTATGACGACAGTTGGCAACGGAGAAGTGTGTAGAGGTGGGAAGTAGTGGGATAAAAGGGGCCTGGCACATGGTTCCAGCTGTTCCCTGTCCTACCCAGGAGAAAGAGCACTTAGACGTGACAAGGCTGACCTGCTCTCTCACCTCCAGATCCTCATCTGGAAAAACAAAGCAAAACAAACAAACAAACAGGTGCTGCCGGTTGTACTGTAATTGCTTTAGGGGGACTGAAGGTGGCGCTCACGGTACTGCAGGCTCTGGAAGCCTGCCTGCCTCTGGCCTGACAGCACTGGGGGATATTCAGTTTTGCAGCTGTACCTATGAAGATGTGAGCCTAGCCTAGCATCCCCAACACACTCGGGTGTGTGTGGGTGCTCTATGCCTGCACAGAGCTGAACCCCTAGATAGGGCACTTCTTTGTATCCTAATACAAAGTTACATTTAGTCCGAGGGCAGGTGCCATGCCGCACTAGCTATGGTTTAGACCAGGCAACCACAGGACAGTGTTTCTGGATGACACACAGCACTGTACCATGTTGTCTTTGTAGATGTCCTGTTCTGCAGTGAGCTACCAGGTACACAGCAAGCAGCTCCCCGTTCCCACCTCCTGAGCAGCACCTGGCTTCCAGCGATCTCTAGCCCCTGCAGACAGATCATCTCTCACCAAAGCTTGAGCGTCCTGGTGGGGGAGCTGCTGATCTTTCCTAGAGCCTGGAGACTGGCAGGGGGCTTAGGTCCCTAATTCTTTCCTCACTCTCAGAATTTAGGATCTTGCTTTCATTGTTAACCTGGAGGTTGAAAAAGGTACCCTAGCTTAACACACACACACACACACACACACCCCTTTTCTTTGAAAAGTAACAATACACATTAATTGTTTTTAAAGCACAAGAGGTAGAGATAACTTGGACCCTAAGACCCTGGATGGGCTGGCCACACAGTGGGTACTCAAGTGTCACCTCCCTTCCCACGCCGGGGCTTGTTGTGTTCATTAAGTTCGCCTTGCAGACAGGCTTAAACATCTTGTTTCCTCTCTCCATCGACATAAATGTAACATTGGAAACATCTCTAATATGCTCACAGGTGTGTGAGCTGTAGTTTATCTGAATCTTCCATCACTGTGCTTTTAGTCCGTTTTCAATTTTTCTCCTAATAAATGATACGGCTGATGTCTTTATGCAGGGAAGTGCTTTCATATTTCAGCTTATTTTCTAAGGAGAGACAAAGTAGTCAGGAGAAAGATTAACTTGGTTAAAGGTTTTAAAATCTGATTTCATATTTCTTAAGAGGAAGGCACCTTATGAAACAACTTTATAATCTGTTGAAAAACCTGGTTATGTTCTTTTTTAATATTGTTTTTCAAAAGGACTCGTCTGAGCAATATCCTGTCCCTTTCAGCAGACAGCCACGATATGAAAAGAGATTTGTTCCCTCGCGCTCTTAGGGGGCGATCTGGCTCAGGAAACAGACTCATCGGTCCCCAGGAGTATCTGATGGTTGCTATGGCGACAAGTCATTTAACGCAACACCCTACGAAAGCACTGATCAATAAGGGAGGGGGCGCGATTGAAACAAATTAGCTGGTGTCTGAGTGGCCCTGGCGAGAACAGCAATAATAGCCCTGTCAGTCCCTCCTGGGGCAGGACCCAGACAGGAGGCAGACGCATAAGCCTCATTCTGGCGCCCGTTGCATGGCGACGCTGCTGACCCAATCTGACCTAGAGCTGGGTTCTGGAGCTGGCCCCTCCCACCTTCTGCACACTCCTACTGGGGTACCTTGTAGCACCTCACTGCAAAGGTGGGACATCCGGGTCCAGAGGAAAGCTGGAACAAGTTCACAGCTCAACCTCCAGTGGTTTCCAGCTTGGGCCAAAAGAAAGGCAATAACCCCTTACCTTTCCTTCACCGGACCATCCTCCCCCAAGGGGTGGGTGTCAGAGGGGTAGGGGAGACGCAAGGGAAACATACCTTTCCTTCACCGGACCATCCTCCCCCAAGGGGTGGGTGTCAGAGGGGTAGGGGAGACGCAAGGGAAACAGACTGTGGCTCAGTCTGTCCTATGATGTAGGGTCCGTCAGCCAGGCTTGATGGGTGCTTATAATTGTGCCTGATTTGAGGGGGTAACGGTGATAATCTGACGGAGAGTGGCTTTCTGTGTAGCAGGTACCCACTTAGACTGACAAAGGCAGCAAGAATATTGTGGGGAGCCAAGGGGCAGCCCAGGGTAGAGATCACACACAGATAAGGAGTAAAATAGAGGACCAGGACCCCCAACTGTGCGTCTGCCCTCATACCCCATAGCAGTGCCCGCCCCCTGCCCGGGCTTGCCTAGAAAGGAAGGAATGTCAGAATCCAGGGTTGCCTATGGGCTGGACTTCCCTGTCCCAGCAGCCTCAGTTTGGGATGGGCTGTGAGCCCCTTCCCAGAAGTCTGTCTCGCAGCGAGTGTCTGGTGTTTTTCCTAGAAGCCTTACTTTGTGGGACTGGGGCTCCAGTGGCTCAATTCCTGAGATCTACCTTAAAGAATAAACTGGAGGTCGGTCCCAAGTAGCACTGTCTGCGACAGCGACCCACCCGGGTCTCTCCACCTCCCCCCGCCCCTCCTCCCCTCCTGCCCTGGAAGCATCGACAAGGACTCATACGATTGATTTGAGCTTAGTATTCCCCTAAGGCACGGGTATGGGCCAGTGTGTGTGTGTGTGTGTGTGTGTGTGTGTGTGTGTGTATGTGTGTGTGTGCGCGTTATACAGGGGAGAGGGCACACGAGTGGGCAGAGGGATTGCCCACTGCTTCCTGAGGAATGGGGTCTGGTTCTCGAG
Source organism: Mus minutoides (assembly GCA_902729485.2). Lineage (NCBI taxonomy): Eukaryota > Metazoa > Chordata > Mammalia > Rodentia > Muridae > Mus > Mus minutoides. Next base: position 1,830,801 of record LR756406.1, on the reverse strand, counting down.
TGATCAGGAGCCAAGTCTGGGTTGGCAGGTACTAGTTCTAATTTCTTGCTTGTTGCAGTCTTTTTCTGCCTCAGCTTGCACATCTTGGGAATGGGCGCGGGCGTGAGCCTACCTTATTGGACTAGGTACCTTATGTGCACTAGGTAACTTGGTATGTGGTGTTTAGTCCTTTGGAAATAATTCCCTTGGCTCCTTACACAGGTGCCTCTTTATGGGTTCTGAAAGACAAGCCTGGGACCCCCAACTCCTGAGAGGGCCGACAAGCAACACAAGATAAACACAGGCTTTGGGCTGGATACAGCCGGACTGCAATTCCCAGTCTGCCAGCTTCTGCCTGTGCAACCTCTGCTAGGTACTGAGGATCTCTGTGCTTTTTTCCTCCCTACAAGTGGATGCTTATTAGTGACGACAGTGTACCAGGAACTATGGTCCAGGCTGCAGAGGACAGAGGAGGCGGTTTTCTTCCAAGGGCGCACGCATTTCCAAGCCAGATAGCCCTCCCCAACTAGGTCTGCGCAGCAAAAATTCATGCGGGACAAGAGCGCAGGCGCCTGACAGCCAGTGGCGTAGCTGCTTCTAGAAGGATCCAGAGGAGTCCGGCGCTGGGCGGATGGGGCGCTTGCGACTGCTGCGCTCCTGCTGATAACCAGCAGGGGGCAGGCTGAGCCCACAAGCCGCCTTGTCCTCGCCTCACCCCGGCCCTGCGGCTGTGTCCCGGGCCATGCAGCGTGCTTCTGCACAGCCAGCGAGCTGCCCCCTCCCCGGGGAGCCTCTCCATCATCCGCGGGCCTAATAATTTACATTTAATTTGTTAGCGGTTTAATGTTTAATTTAAAAAACTGAATGATTCATTGCTATATTAATAAATAATAACATTTATTATTCTTCTAATGAGTGTCCGAAATACAAAAGCAATTACACGTCTTACGTATTCTCTCATAAACTGAGACAGCAGAGTGTTCATTATAGAATTCTGTTGGGGGTCTTGATCCCGCCTTCGTGCCTGGCCTGGCCCTCGGGCTGTCAGGGGAGTGGTCTGCCTTTAAAGCAGCTATTGGTTTGGCTCTGCTCTGCCTTTCCAGGGTCTGGGGGCCCCAGGAGAAGCCTCCAGAGGGCACCCCTTCATACCATACACTGTTTCTTCCACAGACTCTCACTGGTCCCGGGGTGGGGTATGATTATGCTCCCTTCCCAGATAGGGAAACTGAGTCTGGAGGAGGCAGCGCTGAGAGACAGAGCCATGAGCATGGCTAGGCTCAGCGGATTGACTCTGAGCATTGTTATTGTTGTTAGTTTTTTTTTTTAATTTTTTATTTTATTTTTATTTTCTGGGCTTTGGAGCAGGCTGCTACAGGCCTTGAGCAGGAGGGAAGTGGGGAGAGAGACTGGAAGAGAGTGGATGTGTGACGGAGGGGGTGAGGTGTAGGGTCGGGACAAATCCCTAGCCAGCCAACGCCCTAGCTTGCTTTGCTTCTCTGCTCCCTTCAGATGATGTGGAAGGGTAAAAAGAAATGGGGTAGTCAGCAAAGCCAGTCACCAGTAAGATTCCATCATCAGCTTCCCAGGGGCGGTAGGTGAGGCCAGGGATTTGGAGGGGCAGGGAGAGGTCTGGGCTCTGGCTTTAGGTACCAACTTTCAGGAGGGGGCTGGTTTGGGGGGGTCCTAGGAATTGCCAGGAAGGTCAGGGTGCATCTTCAGTCCTGGACATTTTCAAACGAACGCCCAAACAGCTTCTTGTCGAGGACATCCATGTACAGTTGTTCCCACCCTGACCTTTTCACTGGTTTTAATGCCAGCTTCATGCCATCTAGCCAAAATCCTGGCTTTCCACAGCTGCGCAGCACTGCACAGAGGAGGCCTCCCAGGGTGTGGACACTGACATGCTATGGCCTGTCCAGAGGAATCCTTGATTGCGGCCTTAAGGTCGGTTCCTAGAAGTGAGCAACTGGGGCAGAGGTCAGGAGTGCCTGGGAGGCTCTGGCTCCCTGCTGCAGTCCTCCCGCCAGCCTGAGTGGGCCCACACACACTCCCAGAGCAGGCCCGGTGCCCTTGGCAGCCTCGGTAGGGCTGGTATGATCTTCTGACACGCAGAGCTTACCCTTATCCAGGTGCTGCTGCTCATGCCTAGCCTGTGCTCACCCAGGGTCCTGAAACCCAGGCCAGTTTCCATTGTTGGATGCAGGGGACACTGAAACTCATGAAGGGTGGCACGGATTCAGCTTAGGTTATAGAGCCACTCTCTCTCCTATAGGCCAAAGGTTGAACTTACGGCCTGTGCACACCAAGCAAACTCTTTAAGCTGAGCCACAGTTAGTAGGCCCTTTGGAGTCTCATGGAGTGCAGGATTGTGCTGGTTCGAAGCAAAAAATCTCCTCCACAGCCTCTTGGGTTTGAGCACTTGGTCCCCAGGTGGGCACACTGTTTAGAGGAGGTTATGTAACTCCAATGAATCAGGAGTCCTTCCTGGAGGAAGCACATCACTACATCAGGAGGCCTTCCTGGAGGAAGCACATTTCTGCATTAGGAGGCCTTCCTGGAGGAAGCATATCACCGCATCAGGAGGCCTTCCTGGAGGAAGCACATCACTGCATCAGGAGGCCTTCCTGGAGGAAGCACATTTCTGCATCAGGAGTTCTTCCTGGAGAAAGTATATCACTGCATTTGTGTCTGGGGCGTTTATAGCCTTGCCCTATGCACAGCTCCCTCTCTTGCCTTCCCATGTGCTGTTGAGGTGTGACTTCTTCCTGCTGATGTCCCTAGCTATCATGCCTCCCTTGTCCTTAATAAGCCTCCCCTCTGGGACTGTAAATGCCAACAAACTCTCTTTTGTAAGTTAACTTGGTTATGGCAATTTGTCTTGGCAACAAAAAATTTAGAAATGTGGGGATTATGGAGATGTCCTGTGTCTCACACGGTAGGAAGGCTGAGTGACATGGCTTGGAGTGAGCTCTGTCTTGTGAGGTCACCCACCCACGAACATCTCCATGTACCTGTTCACTCAGGACCCACCTGCCCACTTAGCCACCCAGCCACATGCCCGGTTACCTCCTGTTCGTTTGGGATCCCACACATTCATGCATTTTTCTCATCCACCCACCCAGTCAGTCAGTAAGTACTCCTAATCTTCATACAAAGCCACCTAAACCCTGAGCAGACAAAGCTTGAGTAAGAAGAGAAGGACTGGCGGCCTGGAGAGGTCAGAATGGCTGCTGCTGTGCACACGGCTGGACGCGAGTGGCAATGTGTGTCTGCATGCAGGTGACATCCCATCTCAACAACAACAACAACAACAACAATAACCGTGGCTGCCAGGAGACATATAGATGCATAGAACAGAACAGATTCTAGAAAGGATCCCACATGTGTAGGCAGACACACTACCATAGGCACTGGAGAAAAGATCCACTCTTTGATAAACAGTCCTGGGGATGCTGCGTATGCATATGTCAAAGGCTGGAACTTGACTTCTGTCTCTTACTCTGTAATAGAAGGAACTCAAAATGCACCGAAGACTTGAACCTCATATTGAACCTATAAGCATTTTAGAAGCAAATGGATGGAGAGATATGCTCGGAGACACTGGTACCGGCCATGATGCTTTAGGGTGAGACCCTGGAAGCACAGACAAGATGGACGGACAGACAGGAGTCTGGAGATGATTCAGCAGTGAAGAGCATGGACTGGCCTCGCCATTGATTCCCAGCACCCATGTCAGGCAATTCACAGCTGCCCATACTCCATCTCTAAGTGATCTGATGTCCTCTTCTGGCCTCCTTAGTAACTGCACTCACATGTGTACATTACCTGCCACCCCCCATGCATACATGTAACTTACAAAAATATCTTCAAGATAGACAAATAGGATTAGATCAAATTGAAGAATTTTTGTTAAGCAAGAGAAAGAATCACAGAGTGGGAAACTAGCCCCAAGAAAGGGTGTGTGTGGGGGAAACCTGTCTTTTGTCAACTCCTCACCTGAAAAAAAAAACCTAATATATGAACAGTTCAAGAGAAATAGAACAATGGAATGCAAATAATTCCGTTAGCACCCGCAGATGACGCGAACAGGTAGTTCTTGGTTGAGACAGCCAGCAGGCGAACAAACGCACAGAGCAGGGTCAGCATCATTAGCTGCTGGGGATGCGCAAGCCCAGACCACCTGAAGATCCACCTCACGGGGCGTTTGTGCAGCTGGAAGGAAGAAGACCAGAAATACAGCACCCAGGAGGCTGAGGCAGGAGGATTTCCGGTTTGAGACCAGCCTAGGCTACATAGTGAGGCCCTGCTTCAAAAACAAAACAAGGAGCAGAGTAACTCGGTGGTTAAGAGTGGGTACTGCTCTTCCAGGGGACCAAGTTTGATTACCAGCACCCGGGTCAGGCAGCTCATAACCAGTTATAACTCCAGCTCCAGGGGATCCCCTCTGCCTTCTACCGGCAGACGCGCACACATGCACACACACACACACACACACACACACACACACACACACACACACACAGAGAGAGAGAGAGAGAGAGAGAGAGAGAGAGAGAGAGATCTTAAAGGGTCAAGTGAAAGGGCTCAGTGAATAGGGGCTTGCCCACAAGTCTGCCAACTTGAATTAGATCCCTGGATCCTACACGGTGGAAGGACAGACTTGACCTCCACACTTACACCTTGGAACATGCATCTACTCAAACAGTTAAACACCACACACAAAGGAAAAAGTAAAAAGAAAAAAAAAAAGGTTAAAAACAAGGCAAACCTGCTGGGGAGGATGTGGAGAGGAGGGAACTCGTCTTTAAGCGGATTTGTTTTGGTTTAACATACGTGCATGCGGGCGTGTCTGAGCACATGTATGCCGGTCCCTAAGGAGAAGGGAACCTGACTTCCAGGTCAGTGGGAGCTGCCGGAGGTGGGCGCTGGGAACTGAACTTCAGTCCTCTGCAAGGTTAGTCAGCTCTCTTAGCTGCTGAGACATCTCTCCAGCATCCCCAAAATGGAGTTCCTCTGTGGTGGAAAAGGAAGAAACTACAGTCCTTATGGAGAACAGCAAGGAGTTTTCTTGAAAATCTATACATGATCTATCAGATAACGTACAAATCCTATTTTCTGAGACTCGGATAGCAAATGTCTGATGTTTATTTTGGCACCATATGTGACGGTCAAGATGTGGCTGAAACCAGATGCCCACTGACTGATGGATGAGTCAGGAATATCTGCTGTGGACAAGGGAATACTATCCAGTCAAGAAGGGAATGATTCCTGCCATTTGCAGCAAAATGGATGGAGTTAAAGGCTATTTATTAGCTTAAGTAGAGCAAGCCAGACACAGCAAGGCTGATGCTCTCTCTATGTCCTTTCTGGTATGTGAAACAGCAAGAACGCTAACCTTATGTGGAGTGGGGATCATCAGAGGCTCGGAACAGTATGGGCGGGAAGGCGGAGGAGGTCGGGTAACAGGGACCCAAGCCTGTCAGATGGAAGTGTAAGGTCTGGTATGGAATAGCATCCTGTATGCTACAGTTCAAAGACAGTAGGGAAGAGCTAAGGCCTTGGAATAGAGCAAAGGAGACAGGGGACAGAGAGACCGACTGCCATGACTCAGTCACACTGATACACTGCGGGCCTGTGTCAGATTACCACACACCAACCTGATCACATGACATACATATGCAATTAACGATAACCTCCAAACAAAAAGTCAACCAAAGACTTCAAAGCTACAAAAACACTAGAAGAAAAACATCCCGGGAATACTTAGTGACGTCGAAGTGGGAAAGGATTGTGGGAACTGGAAAGCTTCTATACAGCAGAGGAGATGACCGTAAAGAATATATATGGTAAAGAAAATACAAAGCATACATCCGAAAAAGGCAAATGTCTAGTTATTTATAAGGAGCTCAAACAAGTCAATAAAGCCCCACATAACCCAATTTAAAAATAAGCGAGAGATCTCAATAGATGTTGTCAAGGGAGAAGCACAAACGGTTGGTAGTCCACAGAAAGGTGCACACTGCCACTAATTGCTAGGGAAATGCCGACCTGACTCCATGGCATAGCTCACTCCAGTTAGACTGGCCACTAACAAGGACCGCAGAGGTTTCTGGGATAGTATGGCAGGTTGGGAGCTGCCTTCCTGCTGTGAATGATGAGAGACCCCAAGACCACACTCAAGAACAGATTCCAAAGAGAACGATCAGAAGAGCGTCAGGGACAGCGGGTGGTCGGACGGCTGGAAACTCCAGAGAAACAGGAGGGTGACTAGAAGTCAGAGCTGTGCAGGCCCAGGCTGCAGCTCCCTGCTGCCAAAGAGGCACTGACATCAGTGGTTCTCAACCTGTGGGCCACAACCCTCTGGGGAGTCCCATCTCAGACATCCTGCCGATCAGATATTTACATTACTATTCTCAGCAAAATTCCAGCAAATTTACAGTTACGAAGTAGCAGCGGAAATCAATTTATGGTGGGGCTTAGCACAACCTGACAAACTGAATTAGCTACATTGCAACATTGTCACAGCGACAGGAAGGTAGAGAAGCATGGATCTCCATGGTAAGTCAGGTGGGCCTGCTGAAAAGAGATCGACAGCTCAACCTACTGACAAGAGCACCATTCTGATAAGACTCTGGTCAAATTGGAGGTTTTGATGAGACAGTGACTCCGGTGTGACTTGACATCAGCTGGACAGAGACCAGAGAGGTGGTCACCTCTCGTATATCAGAGGGCTGCAGGAACACAGTTCACAGGAGCTTTAAGCCAGAGCTACCACGTGGGTCTGATAACGAGAGATAATCACGAACACATAAACAACAACAACAACAACAACAACATACAACGAAAAAAGTCAGGTGGCAAACAAAGACTGGGTACCCTTTCCCACTTCATACAACAAATGAAACACACATGAGAAGAGGGGTGCTGTGGCGTGCATGCCATGTGACTTGACTGTCCTATCTATAAAGCGTCCCGCACCTCACCGTTTCTCAGCCCACCAGCTTGCTCCCACTCTCAGGCACTCTACTTCTGTTTTTAACTATTTGTCTGAAGTCTAATTTATTGCCCTTGGACACAAGAAACTGGGTATTTCAACAGATATGCCTGGGAGGGACACTTAGGCGGGTGCCCCCGGACTCTGATCCATATCTATTGCATCAGGAGATACCTGTGAGAAGCAGGGGTGGGAGGGGCAGGGAATATTCAGTCAGCTAGAGACTGGGCCTGGGGAGCGAATGGAACAGAAGTTAGAAGCCTGGCCCTCTGAGGCCAGGAGGTGACCTTATCACTTAAGTCAGTAGATGACCCCTGGATCACACGGCTTACAGCTGGACTCAGAGCTCAGGAGCTTTCTCAGGCCCTGGACTTCTATGGCCTCCTCTCTCCCGCCAACCCCCGGGGCGTTTGATGCTCTGTGGGTTTTAAAGCACAGAGACTGGGTTTGAACTCAGGAGTTCTCTGGCTTCCTCTGACCGTCAGCACACCCAGGTGACGTTTGTCAGGCGTTTACCACTCCAGCCTGAATGAACTGGTGAGTCTCAGGAGTGCGGGAGAATCTGCCTTGACCACCAGCTGCAAACCAAGTATGACCGACAGAGGCCCTTAGTGTACCTGACCCTGGAGATCCTACTGCCTGATGCTTCTGTGGGCAAGGTCTTGGGGAGGGGCAAATAAAACGAGAGACAGAGACTGGTGGAGAAGATGGTGTTTGTCTTAGTCAGGGTTTCTATTCCTGGACAAAACATCATGACCAAGAAGCAGTCGGGGAGGAAAGGGTTTATTCAGCTTACACTTCCACATTGCTGTTCATCACCAAGGGAAGTCAGGACTGGAACTCAAGCAGGTCAGGAAGCAGGAGCTGATGCAGAGGCCATGGAGAGATGTTCTTTACTGGCTTGCTTCCCCTGGCTTGCTCAGCCTGCTCTCTTATAGAACCCAAGACTACCAGCCCAGAGATGGCACCACCCACAAGGGGCCTTTCCCCCTTGATCACTAATTGAGAAAATGCCCCACAGTTGGATCTCATGGAGGCATTTCCTCAACTGAAGCTCCTTTCTCTGTGATAACTCTAGCTGTGTCAAGTTGACACAAAACTAGCCAGTACAGTGTTTAAATCCAGGTTTGGGAAAGTGAGATAGAAAATGGTCTCACAGTAGAACATTTCCCATTTTCAAAAGAGGAAAGAAGCCAGGTGTGGTGGCGCACGCCTTTAATCCCAGCACTCGGGAGGCAGAGGCAGGCGGATTTCTGAGTTCGAGGCCAGCCTGGTCTACAAAGTGAGTTCCAGGACAGCCAGAGCTACACAGAGAAACCCTGTCTTGAAAAACCAAAAAAAAAAAAAAAAAAAAAAAAAAAAAGAGGAAAGACCATTTCAGGGGTGGTAGATGGGAAATGCCTCGGCTGGAAGGATGGAAGGGTGAAAGCAGGGGTGACGGCTGGAGAAACTCTTGGAGGATTTTTAGGGTGGAGACTTGGTACACAGCTTTCTCTTTGAAATTCACCTTCAGGCCAAGTCCGTGTTAGCACACCCATTTTGCAAGTGAATAGGAAAAAAAAAGTTGTCAATCCATGGAAAAAAGTAATAATAACAAAGGAAGAAGGTGGGCAAACAGGGCTCCCTTTATGCTATGCTTCAGAGGCAGGGCTCCCTTTATGCTATGCTTCAGAGCCCAGCAAAGAAGAGGCTAAACCTTTCTGCTATCACGTGTTTTTTTTTTTTTTCCCCTCTGTAACTTTTAGTCTGTTCTGCTACACTGGTATCCAAAGGAAGAATGTTCCCAAAGCAAAGACAGCTCTGGCGGATATCTGACGCCTGATGAGACTGGGTTCAGCATCAGCCTAAATGTGGTCTGGGTTTCCCTCTCTGAGTGGTACTGAGAACTGAGTCCCAAAGAGTAGACTTTTCTCCCAGAAGATTCCCCAAATCAAGCTGGGAGAGCTATAAGTAAACCAACAGACCCTCAAATTGCAAAGCAAGAAACACTAGAAAGCACAGCACCTCCCAAATACCATTTAACTCCGTGGTCACTAAAGACAAAGTTATGGAAATGGTTGAAATGCTAGACAAAGAATTCAAAAGTCTACTTGTGAAAATGATCCGTGACCTCAGAGAGGAAACAAACAAGCTGATGAATGGACAAAGAAGTCATGGAAGGGAGGAAGAGGTTGGCAATGTGGATGAGAAATTTAGCAGGGAGATCAAGATTTTGAAAAACACATTGAAGAGAAATGTTGGGAACAAAAACCAGGCTTAAATGAAAACCAGTAAAACCAACCAACCCACCAAAACCACCAACCAACCAACCAACCAACCAACCAACCAACCAACCCACCAACCAACCAACCAAAACCACCAACCAACCAACCAACCAACTAACCAACCAACCAACCAACCAATCAACCAACCAACCAAAACCACCAACCAACCAACCAACCAACCAACCAACCAACCAATCAACCAACCAACCAACCAACCAACAAACCAACAAACCACCAGTAGATGATGAGATGAGGGGAAAGAAAGGAAAGACAACTTTGAGAAAATACTGCTTATCAGTCAGTCAGTCAGTCAGTCAGTCAGTCAGTCAGTCAGTCTGTCTGTCAGTCTGTCTGTCATGTAGAGAATGAATTAAAAACTAAGCATGACAACAACTCCACCGTAACTCTGGGACATGACCAGAGAGCAGACTGGAGTGTTCATGGGGAAGGAAGGTAGCTGAGATAAAATACAAATGATCTGATAGGGAAAAGGGGAATGGGGATTCCTTTGGGAAGGAGGACGGAGATCAGAATAGGAGGAGAGAGGTAAGATAATAATAAAACCCAAAGGGAATCATAGCACTGACTATTTACCACCCAAACCCCTGTAATGTGAGGAATTCAGCACGTAAATATACATACATAAATTAAATGAAAAGTTCTCATAGGGCTTATGGCGCTTCCTCTTAGCAAGACATGAGAAGTCTCCTTTTGAATGTTGGTCAAGGTTGTCTAAGAGACTTCCAAAACAGACCCTGTTTTTGTTACCCTTGGTTACACCTCAGAGGCGGAAGGAAAGTCTCCGTCTCTGAAGATACCGTGCACTTCAAGAACAGGACCCAGAAGCTCCTGAACTGGAACAGACCTGAAAGACCGTTCCCTAAGGACTAGTTTCATGGCATCAGAAGGCGCCATGCACGCTTCCAAAGGAGGGAGAGAAGCAACAGATCTACTCAGCTCTGATGCCTATGGACCACAGCAATGACCAGCATGGCATGATGACCCTCAGGGTGCAGCAGTGGCTTGCACACCTTGGCAGGAACCAACAGTTCTCTAATTGGATTTAGGATTGACTCAACAAGGAAGAGACCGTAGACAACTCCTGGAAACCTAGAAAGCCACACAGTCATTGGAGGGGACTCTACAACCAGTAACTTACTAAACCAGCAAATCCCTAACAACTATCAATAGACATTTACCTTTAGACCCTATATATACCCTATATACTCCTCATCAAGGAAACTTCTTTTTGCAACAGAGAGAGACCACTATAGAAAATCACAACCAATCAGTTCGCAGAGCTGTGGCGTCCAGCCCCAGTGGACACAGTTACAAAACACTGCCACATAAAGCTCAGGGGAGGATGTGGAAGAAGGAAAGGTTGTAAGAATCAGAGGTCAGGGGTTTTGCTATGAGGTCGTGTCTCCAAGACATATCCGAAGCTACATTCATAAAGTCTCACCACTATGGTGCCCAGACATGAGGTGATTAATAAGAACACCAACACACACGCCAAACTGCATAGGGACAAGCCCACGAGGACCTCTGTCCACACAAAGATCTACAGGCAACGGAGGAAAGCTGTAGCGGGAGAGAGCCCTCTCTAGGGAAAAGCACAGCAATTGGCTCTCCAGTGACAAGTTGTCAGCCCCGAAAACACAAGAAACACTATACAGACCCAACGGGTTATATTTAGGAATATATATATATATATATATATATATATATATATATATATATATATATATATATACATATACAAATCATATGTGAGTGCAGTAACAACTAATTGAAAAAAACCCATAAAATTGAAGAAGAGTAGAAGGGATATATGGGAGAGTTTAGAAGGAGGAAAGGGAAGGAAGAAATGTAATTAGATTACAATTTCAGAAATAAACAGAAAAAAATGCCTTAATCCTCCAAGCATTCCCATAATTCACAATAAATATGGGGCATGGTCAGGGGCTAAACTGAAGAATCCATCAGGTAAAAAGGGAGATGAGATCGAAAACCAAAGGTAGGACTGGGGAGATGTCTTAGTTAAAATGCCTGCCGCGCACGCGTGAGGACCCGAGTTTGGATCTCCAGAACTTACGGGGAAAGCCAGGTGAACGCGCATGCGTTTGTCACCCCAGTGCTGAGAACATGGGGTGTGTACAGAGACAGGAGAATCCCTGAAGCACACTGATAAGCCAACCTGGTGTCCAACACGAGACAGCTCTTCCACCCACTTCAAGGCTCAGGGAACACTGCAGGAGAGTGTGTGGAAGGAAAGAAGCAAGACCTGGGGTTGGGGAGATGTGTAGCAAAAGGTTGTCTTCAAGCCGGGCGTGGTGGCACACGCCTTTAATCCCAGCACTCGGGAGGCAGAGGCAGGCGAATTTCTGACTTCGAGGCCAGCCTGGTCTACAAAATGAGTTCCAGGACAGCCAGGACTATACAGAGAAACCCTGTCTCGAAAAACCAAAAAACCAAAAAACCAAAAAAAACAAACAAAAAAAAGGTTGTCTTCAGGTCACCGCTCAGCTGCTGAACTCATTAACTCGCTGCAGGGGTGGTGTTCCGTATAAGACCTGCATAAGGTTGGGCCCATCGTCATTTTCTTGTGGATAGGAGAGGGGCTCAGGAGACCTGCAGGGCTCAGAGGGACAGTTGGAAATTAATGTCTGCAGGTGGCAGGGGTGGGGGTGGGGTGGGGGTGGGGAGGGGTCATTTTCGTTGGAGATATAGATACTGATAAATTGTCTATGCTTTACTAAGTAACTTCCTACACACTTTGGTGTGGTCTTCTTTCTTCCTGGGCTTCATAGCATATGGTCTGTGAGTTGGATCGTGGGCATTCCAAGCTTCTTTTGGGCTAATATCCACTTATCAGTGAGTGCAAACCATGTGTGTTCTTTTGTGACTAGGATACCTCACTCAGGATGATATTTTCAAGTTCCATCCATTTAACTGTGAATTTCATGAAGTCATTGTTTTTAATAGCTGAATAGTACTCCACTGTGTAAATTTACCACATTTTCTGTATCCATTCCTCTGTTGAGGGACATCAGGGTTGTTTCCAGCTTCTGGCTATTATAGATAAGGCTGCTATGAACACAGTGGAGCCTGTGTCCTTACTACATGTTGGAACATCTTCTGGGTATAGGCCAAGGAGTGGTATAGCTGGGTCCTCAGGTAGTACTATGTCCAGTTTTCTGAGGAACCGCCAAACTGATTTCCAGAGTGGTTGAACAAGCTTGCAATCCCACCAGCAATGGAGGAGTGTTCCTCTTTCTCCACATCTTCACAAGCATCTGTTGTCACCTGAGTTTTTGATCTTAGCCATTCTGACTGGTATGAAGTAGAATCTCAGGGTTGTTTGGATTTGAATTTCCCTGATGACTAAGGATGTTGGAACATTTCTTTAAATGCTTCTCAGCCATTTGAGATTCCTCAGTTGAGAATTCTCTGCTTAACTTTGTACCCCATTTTCTAATCAGGTTATTTGGTTCTCTGGAGTCTAACTTCTTGAGTTCTTTTGTATATTTTGGATGTTAGCCCTCCATCAGGTATAGAGTTGGTAAAGCTCTTTTTCCAATCTGTTGATTGCTGTTTTGTCTTATTGACAGTGTCCTTTGCAATTTTATGAGGTTCCATTTGTCAACTGTTGATCTTAGAGCGTAAGCCATTTGGTGTTTTGTTCAGGAAAATTTCTCCTGTGCTCATGTGTTTAAGGTTCTTCTCCATTTTCTCTTCTATTAGTTTCAGTGTAACTGATTTTATGTGGAAGTCCTTGATCCACTTGGATTTGAGCTTTGTACAAGGAGATAAGAATGGGTCAATTTGCATTCTTCTACATGCTGATTACCAGTTGAACCAGCACCATTTGTTGAAAATGCTGTCTTTTTTCCCCACTGGATGGTTTTGGTTCCTTTGTCAAAGATCAAGTGACCAACGGTGTGTGGGTTCATTTCTGGGTCTTCAATTCTATTCCATTGATTTACCCGTCTCTGTACCAATTCTGTACAGTTTTTATCACTATTGCTATGTAGTATAGCTTGAGGTCAGGGAGGGTGATTCCCCCAGAAGTTCTTTTATTGTTGAGAATGGTTTTTGATATCCTGGGTTTTTTATTATTCCAGATAAATTTGATAATTGCTCTTTCTATCTCGGTGAGGAATTGAGTTGGAATTTTGATGGGGGTTGCATTGAATCTGTAGGTTGCTTTTGGCAAAGTAGCCATTTTTACTATGTTAATCCTGCCAATCCATGAGGATGGGAGATCTTTCCATCTTCTGAGATCTTCTTCAATCCAGAGACTTGAAGTTCTTGTCATACAGTCTTTCATTTGCTTGGCTAGCATCACGCCAAGATATTTCATATTATTTGCGACTATTATGAAGGGTGTTGTTTCCCTAATTTCTTTCTCAGCTTGTTTATCCTTTGAGTAGAGGAAGGCTACTGATTTGTTTGAGTTAATTTTGTATCCAGTCACTTTGCTGAAATTGTTTATCAGTTGTAGGAGCTCTCTTGTGGATTTATTTTGGGTCTCTTATGTACACTATCATATCATCTGCAAATAGTGATGTCTTGACCTCTTTCTTTCCAATTTGCATCCCTTTGATCTCCTTTTGTTGTCGAATTGCTCTGGATAGAACTTCGAGTACTATATTGAATAGGTAGGGAGAGAGTGGGCAGCATTGTCTTGTCCCTGATTTTAGTGGGATTGCTTCAAGTTTATCTCCATTTAGTTGGCTGTTGGCTGTTGGTTTGCTGTATATTCCTTTTATTATATTTAGGTATGGACCTTGAATTCTTATTCTCTTCAATACTTTTAGCATGAAGGGGTGTTACATTTTGTCAAAGTCTCTTTCAGCATCTAATGAAGATGATTATGTTTTTTTTTCCCTTTGAGTTTGTTTATATAGTGGATTATGTTTACGGATTTCCATATATTGAACCGTCCTTGCATCCCTGGGATGAACCCTACTTGATCATGGTGAGTGATGGTTTTTATGTGTTCTTGGACTTGTTTTGCATTGTTTGGAGGTTCAGTGGGTGATGAGGTTCCATTCAGAAATTTCCTTCACGAGTCTCCCAATGACCAAGTATTTCATTTGTACACAAGGAGTCACTTTCCCTCACTGCTCAGGATGCCCAGTGTTAGGAGCTGATACAGACGAGGCTGAATAGCAGGCAGGGAATGAGTCTTCATGAGAGAGGAACACTGGTTGACATGGAATTGACACTTAATAGGAGTGATATACCTAAAATTGAAACCATCAAGGACACTGTCTGGCCTAGCAAGAGGAGGGGGTTCAGATGACCAAAACAGATGAGTTAAATTGTTTGTGTGTATAATTTAAAACTAGATTGACATTCCCGCCCCCCCCTCCTGTCTTTATAGCTTTTTGTCTCTATGAATTATTTTATTTATTTTGTAGTGTTTCAACAAATCTTCTGTCTTCTAACTTTTACTCTTGTCCATGGTTTTACAGCTGTAACATTATGTGGAATGGCTAGCTTTAATTTTTTTTTTTTTTTTTTGAGACAGGGTTTCTCTGTATAGCCCTGGATGTCCTGGAACTCATTCTGTAGACCAGGCTGGCCTCAAACTACTTTAATTCTTAGATAAAGATTTAATACCTAAGTTATCCTAAGTCTTGTCTGGATACTGACTTCATCTGTTCTAGTGTTTTGGTATTGACCCTGATTTGAGCTGGAGGCGCAGTAGAGAGTTACATAGCGGAAGAGACTGGAGAGCAGCCTGGTATTCTCTAAAAGGATGCATACAGGTGTTTTCCTGCATATTTGTCTGTGCACCGCTGTGTGCCTGGTGCTAGGGAGCACAGAAGGGGGTGTTGGACCCTTGGGACTGGAGTTGCAGATGCTGTGAGCCACCGTGTGATTGCTAGGGGTTGAACTTGGCTATCTGGAAGAGCAGCCAGTGCTCTTATCTACTGAGCCACCTTTCCAGACCTGGCATAGTATTCTTTTTTTTTTTTTTTTTTTTTTTTTTTTTTTTTTTTTCCTAGACAGGGTTTCTCTGTGTAACCCTGGCTGTCCTGGACCTCACTCTGTAGACCAGGCTGGCTTCGAACTCAGAAAAGCACCTGCC
Source organism: Mus minutoides (assembly GCA_902729485.2). Classification (NCBI taxonomy): domain Eukaryota; kingdom Metazoa; phylum Chordata; class Mammalia; order Rodentia; family Muridae; genus Mus; species Mus minutoides. Next base: position 1,815,464 of record LR756406.1, on the reverse strand, counting down.
TCTGCCTCCCAAGTGCTGGGATTAAAGGCGTGTGCCACCACTGCCCGGCTTTATTATTCTTTCAAAAATGGTATTTTTTTTTTATTATTTTTGATTCTGTATATAGTGTGAATATATATCTATACACACACACATATATTGTGAATAATCTTCTTTAGCCCCGAATTTTATTTCTTTTTTCTAGTGGTATAAATGAATGTGGGACTTTAATAGGAGTGCCTGTCGTGTTGCCCATTTCCTTTTTAGTAGCGTAATGCAAATATTGTTTCATTAATTTTAAAATCCCAGTTAGTTATACTATAGGATATCTTAAATATTCATTTAATTATAAAACATCATGTTTTAAGGTATAAAATATGATTTTTGTTATTTTTAGAGATCGATGTCTTTTGTATAATTTGGTTAGAAACAACCCAAATCTGGAAAAAGTTTCTTTGGCTGTACCACTTTGGATTTAAAATATAGGGACCCCACCCCCCAATGGAGATTCTTTTGGAAGATTAAAAGTAGTTCTTGGTGATTTTTAAAAAATTAGATTAAAAAAATTCAAGTTCTACTGAAAAATAAAAATTTTACTTCTACAAAGATAGTGAAAACACTTGAATCTTTTAAATATGAAAATGAGGTTTGAGCAGCGTAAGGGCTTCTGGGTCAGCAAAGAGCGGTCACGAATCGTGATTAATGAAAGGACACAATGTAACTCCACTGAAATCGCTATTAGCATTGCTTTATTAATTGTGAAATGCTAAATATTCAATCAATTAAAATTATCTAATGATAAAAGGATTCAAGGGCTAGAGGGGGTGGCTCAGTGGTTAAGAGCACTGGCTGCTCTTGCAGAGGACCCGAGTTTGGTTTTCAGGACCCATATAGTGGCTCACAACTGTCTGTAACTCCAGTTCCAGGGAGCCTGATGCCCTTTTCCGACCTCAACAGGCACCAGGCCTTCATGTGGTACAGGCAAAACACTCATACACGTAAAATAAGTTAAATACATCTAAAAAAAAAAGTTTTAAAAAGGATTTAAGGCGGGAGAACAGTTTAGTTACTTGAGTTCCTGGACCGCCAAAGGAGCTGAGTATAAACAGTCCGCGGCGTGTTTGAAGTCCGCGGGGGTTATTCTCGAGGAGGTTGGCACAGGCTTGATGTGAGAACTCAGGGCTCTAGATGCTCATCTCCAGGGGTTTTGCGGGCAGTGGTAGGTTAGAAGCACCCGATAGTCTTTCTCCTCTAGGCAGGATGGAGTCTTTGATGTGATATCCTTTATTCTTTTAGTTGATGGAATCTTCCTCCTCCTCCTCCTCCTCCTCCTCCTCCTCCTCTTCCTCCTCCTCTTCTTCTTCTTCTTCTTCTTCTTCTTCTTCATCTTTTGTGGAAGACTCTGTAACTAATTCTGAGTTTTTGGTTCTTATATTTAAGTCCTTTGTAATAG